>VYZM01015988.1:333262-365210 GCA_013398915.1 Dromas ardeola
CCCAGCCAGGAAAGTGCTTCCTATGAAAACAACAACAGTAATTTCCATTTATAATTGCCTTCTAGGACAACCACAAGCATCTTTACAACAGAAAGGACAGCAATTAACACTTCCCAATGGTTAAAACATATGAGGAAGGTTTTGTGATGTAAAAATCACAAAAAACTATATATAAAAGCACCGAGTAGGAAATTTGTCAGATAAAAAGTTTAAACAGAAGCAGCTTGATTTGAAGTGCCCACACCCAGATAGAAGCACTATCTGTTCTCAGAACTGGTCTGCACACAAACCAGGACTGGTTTCACCAAACCTATTTTAAAGCCAAGACAAAGGCTGTGTGGGCATGGCAATGACAGCAGTTTAAGTTATCATGATTTAGCAGAGCTGAAATAACATTTGTATACTTTTAGCCCATGGCACACGCAAGGGATGGTAAGAGTCTGTATAGATAGCGGCTTAACATAAGCCAAGTTACACTGCCTTTCCCCTGCACAGAGATCATGTGGTCATTTATCTAACATGTGGTAACCTGCCAACCACTGAGACTTGAAGGTTGAATCTATCAACAGCTGGTCAACTTTACGCAGTTTTTGTTCTTTCAGTTTAGAAGCAAGTTTACGTGAAAACTAAAGATGTCAGATAAATCAAAAAAGTGTCCACATCGGGCTTAGCTCAACTGAATTAGCTTCATATCAGTCTTAACCTAAAGAATTGCTATAGCTAATTCAGCCTTTAATGTGATCAAAGCAAATTGTATTAAGAATTCCTCTTTGACTGGAAAAGGCAGCTACGCCAGCCAGCTCCAATAAGCCCCATATCTAGTCAAAACTGTCCAAACGCCTTTAGACTGTAAAGCAACTGCACATAAGAAGGGTCAGCACAAATGACCCCCTCACCAGTTACTGCATCCTCTTCAGATGAAAACCCCTGTATCAGAATTCCTGCTATGATGTTGAGAGGTGGGGGACAATGACACACAGCATGAGATCAGCTGAAATGCGGAAGGGAGAATGCCTTTAAGGAAGAGAGAGAAACAGCACCGAGACAAAGGAAGCAAAGGAGCTGGCTTGCAAGCCATCCCAACAGGCACCGAGTTACAGCAAGCTGGCCACCCCTGATAAAAGTTTCTGCTCCAAAACAGTTCATGTGCAGACAAAGACAAAAAGCATACATACGAACAGCTATACCCTAGCTAAAACCGGCTGCTGAATGACTGTAGGCCCTTAGAGGCTCCAGGAAGCAGGGGCTTGACATCAAGCATTTTGTTCAGCGCTAACACCAAAGTCAGATTTTGGAGGAAAGAAAGTGAGACAGTAAGCCCATACAACAGAGAGTTTTGATTGTAATTTCTGCTAGCATAATCACTAGTGTGCAGTGCAGGCCATGCCTGGTAAGAATAAATCAATACTACTTTCCTTTGGTGTTTTGTAAATAAATCACTCTAGAAAATATCCTGACCTTGCATCATCAATTTTTGTTTTATGGGAACTGAGCTGCTGTCCTTAGGCAATGGCAAAACTATGTGAGGTTGTAGAACATCTCAAGAGAAAAAGAAAGAGCCCAAACAATGATGGGCAAAACATACTAACTACCTGTCCTGACTTGATTAACTTGAAATAAGATAGCCCCAACCCACTAGGAATAATGTTTTTTCCAGGATTTTAGGATGTTCAGATCTGCACCTTCACTTTAGGTTCAGAACATAAAAGTTCTCAAGGGTCCAAATTCGCAAATTATTTCTTCCCATGCCAAAGGCTTTTATTATATGAACCATGTAATAAATAGCTCTTAGCATCTCACTGGGTCAGGCAATGACACACATAAACAGAAAGCTTGCAAAATACAGAGATGTAGCAAAATGCAAACACTCCACTAACTCATCATGGTTTAATCCCAGCCAGCAACTAGGACCATGCAGCCACTCGCTCACTCCCCCCCAGGCCCCAGTAGGGTAGGGAGAAAAGGAGGTGAAAGGAAAAAAAAACTCCTGGGTTGAGATAAAAACAGTTTAATAGAGCAGTAACAGAAGAGGAAAATAACAATAATAATAATGGTAAAGGAATATACAAAATAAAGTGATACAACACAAGTAGATCTCACCTCCAAATGACCGATAGCCCAGCCTGCCCTGAGCAGCGATCATGGATTCCTGTCCCCTGGCCAACCCCCATTTTTATACTGAGCATGACATCTATGGTGTGCAATATTCCTTTGGCCAGCTTGTCCTGTCTATGCTCCCTCTCAGCTTCTATAGGAAGCTGAAAAAGTCCTTGACTAGTGTAAACATGACTTAGCAAGAACTAAAACAACATGTAATATTGACATTCTTCTCATACTAAATCCAAAACACAGCAGTTACTAGAAAGAAAATTAACTCTATTCCAGCTGAAACCAGGACACAGCTCTAGTGAGAACTTAGCTGAAGGAGTGAAGAACTTAGCATAGCAAAATGCAGGTGCAACACACTGCATATAATAAAGCCCCAATCCCAACAATATGTCTGTGTCTAAGAGATTCACAAAAATGTCACCTCAATGCTTAGTAGCTATCACAGAGCCAACTGACTGAGGACAAGAATTATTAGGAAAGAATAAACTTGTGGTTCCCCCCACCCTGGGAACTCTACATTTGTGTTTCCCACACCTCATCTAAGAAGGATGTTGAAATACAAAAGACCCAGAGAACCACCACAAGGACAATCTATGGATATGAAACAATGTCAGTATGGGTACTACTTAAAAAGATGAGGATTTTTCAGACAGCGTATCAGAACTGAAGTGGCAGTACAAGAGCTGTACTATAGTGACAAGAGGACATGATGCTCACCATCTGTTCTAATACAAGAACTAGAAGGCACCAAATATTGCTAGTAAGAACCGGGTTCAAGTTAAACAAAAGCAGGTGCTTCTTCACACAGGTGAGGCTGGGCTGTAAAGGATGCTGTAGATGCTAGCAATTTACTGGAGTTCAGAAAACAACTGGACATTCATGGAAGAGAAGTCCATCAATAGCTGCCAAATAAAAAAAAATTAAGAAAACCACAAACAAAAAAAACAACACACGAACAAACACACACACATAACAAAAACCCACCACTACTCTCTGACTCCAAATCATAAAACTGCTTTGGAAAATATTCTGGGTGAACACCACTGTCTGTTTAAGAACTGTTGATTTCTTCCCCAGATTTTTCCTCAACTAAAGGCCACTGTCAATGCAAGATAGCAACCTAAAAAGACCTTGAACTGTACTGCATCCATTCTTGTGTAGGCATCTTTCATTTTAGCTAATAAAACCCTTCTAAACATGAGCATCATTTTCAATGCAATTGCCCATACACTAATTCATAATGCTTCACTCACTTCCCCTCTCCCTTGCCTTCCCTCTCTCTCTTTTCAGATTAAAGAAAATCCAGATGGGGTGCAGGTGCTGCAAAATGATACAAAGGTACAACAGAACAAGAGTTGCTTGGAGTGAATAAAAGAAATGCATTAAAACATGCATCTCTCCTTCCCTACACCTGTTGCTTAAATTAAGCCTATTTACAAGGCTGGAGTTTTCCCAAAGTTTACATTATCTTTGAATTCATTCCAGAGCACAGGCATACTGATTTCCTGTGAACGTCCTGTTGATTTACTGAAATTGAGGTCCATTTCTATAATACCTATCCCACAGAATAATTGTGTGGCATTGAACTCATCTTTAGCATCTCTTTTCCTCATTTAGGTAGCATGAGCTTCCCTCAGTTTAGCAGAACAAGGAGCACAGACTTTGTCAGATCCCCCCTCTCCTCCTAAGCAATGAAATTAAGCTACAGACCCTTGCTTCCATCATAGCTTTTAGATTTAGTTAGTTGTGGGAATAATTCCCACGTTAAAAGTCTTCCTGGAGAGGGAGACTAGCTAGTTTTAGAAAGACAACACTTCAGCCCTACTTGACGGTTACTCCTTCACTCGGGCACATTTCTAGAACAGGTAAGGAAGTGGGAAAGAAAACCGGGGCTATGAGAGAAAGAGGGGAGATAAAAACAAGAGAGAGGCTCTAGAAGAAATACGTCAAGGAAAAGTTAGGTGCAAGAGGAAAAATTAAGTAAGAAAGGAAAAAGGGGGGGGACAAAAATAAAAAAAAGTACAAAGAGATACGACTTGAACGGAAGAACACCAGGAAAAAAAAAAAGGAGATATTTTAGCAACTACATGAGTACATATATTAATCAGCAATTTATGTGATGAATACTGATTGGCTAATATAATCCTCAGAGAAAATAAAAAATAAAGCTGGAAACATGCAACAACCAGGACAAGGTTCTCTGACATCCTCCTTATGCTCCTGGTGAACCTCACTACAGGGGTTGGTTACGGTCGGTCCCGGGAGACAGCAGCCCATAGCTCAGTTCAGCATCTCCATTCAGTTTAGCTCATTCTCAGGACTCCAGGTAAAGTTTAGTGACACCCGTTCCTCAAGATCTCTAGTTTAAAAAAAATTTAGCTTAATCCTTTTTCTAATTATACTGATTAACAGCATAATTAATATTTCCTGTACATTTTTTCCTTACTCCAGCTATATTTTTGATCCAGAAGAAGTACAATCACCTGGATGTATTCCTGAAGTAAACAGCTACAAACACAACAACCAAGGCAGCAATAAATCAAAATTCAAAGAGAACAGTGAAATTCAGGAACATAAAAATGAACTCCAGAAGGATGAGCTAAACAGAACAGGAAATAAAAATCAGGTACGTAGCACAAAAGAAACTCTCTGCAACCATGGAGGCAATGATTTTCAAGAGGATGGCGTTGTGAAGTGTGTTGCAAAGCTCAATGTTGCGGTCAATGGTGGCAACTCCTGTGTGGGAGTGCACCCCATGCTCGATCCCAACACAAACCCAGTGAAAGAAGCCAGTGACCAGGGAAACTCCAGCCAGTCAGCAGAGTCTGCTTCAGCCAGCAGTAGAGATTTTTACTCCAAATCAAATAGGTCTGACCAAGAACTTGACCTAGAGGCAGGCAGACAGAGGAAGGCAGCCTGCAATGAGCCAAACAGTATTCAAGTTGGGAACTCCCAGTCTGCAGAAGATAGCATCTTTCTCAAAGGAAGCACAATACTGGAGACACAAAACAAGGCCATACAACTGCCAGATATTGATTATCCCCAAAATGGCAATCAAACCAGGAACTATGTTGAAAAAGATAACTTTTCAGTCAATTGTGCACATTCAGACCAAAACTCTGGGCCTTCACCAATACAGGACCAGGACGTGGACCTTTGTGTAACTCTGCCTTCGCCTATGAAGGAAAGCAGTATTGAACCTCTTAAAACTGACTCCACAGGTTTGAGTGAGGGCATTCCTGGTGGTATCACTGCTGTGGCTGTTACCAAAGTAGCACAGGCACCAACACAACCCAACCACAACGACGTCAATGGAGAAATTGAGGAGGAAGACGCAGAAGTAGCAGCAGCTCTGGCTGCACTAGAAGCTGCAACTGCAGGGGAAGACCTGGAAGATGACAACGAGTACTAGATGAAGGTCTCTTTCTAATACACTGGGTAAGATCCAGATTTTATTTCTGGATCTATATGAACACATGTACAGCACATGTGGACAGCTGTTATGAACAGCATATATAAAAGGAGTTGGGACTAAAGCTCTGTCCCTTCAGCTGTTTTATACAGCCTTTTAATCTCTGTTGCCTGAGGTACAGAAGTGCTCCCTTGGCTAATGGTAACACTAACACTCTTCTCTATGGGGTCAACCAGGAGGGTAAAGCACCATTTCTTCCACACAGGATATTCTGCTGTATACCCACCTCACCTGGACTCATGCAAACATTTCCTTTGGTTTTGACCCTCAAGAGGGTCTGTGCAGACTGCATGTTCCAGGTTCAGATAACTTCCATTATTTGAAACACGAACATGGTGTTAGAAACCACAGATTTTCGTAATGTTAGCACAAAAAATTAAAACTGACTCAAAGTTCTATGATCTAATGAAGTACGAAATAGGGAAAGCAGCTTGGCTTGTGCTTCACTGTGGTTATGGTTCCATTCCAGTTTAAGCCTAAATCTGTTCATGCGCAGCTGGCGTTAGGATGATAACCTTATCTCTTCCCTTACACCTCCCCTGGACTTTGATACCCCAAGTGAACTGCTTCAGTTCATTAAAACAGCAGAATCCCAGCCAAATCCAAGACAGTGCGTAACTTTCTGTTGGTTTAATGAGCTGAAGTAGTTCACGTAAGAATTGCACACACACTATCAGAGGTGCTGGAGAGGGATCAAAACTCAGTCCTACAAGTTTGGATAGATTAAAACTGTTGTGAAACTACAGCCTGAGACTTCTCCACTCTGCTAAATTTTCCAGGCACACATCACTTGCCTTAACAATACAATTTGCAAACAGATTGCATCTCAAACTTCCTCAGCAAGATGTGTTTTGTTTATATACAAACAGCAAGAGCCAGTGCGGACCCATCCCGGGCTCTGCTGCAGTCCTTAAACTTACAGCAGGAAAGCGAACAAGCTTCCAAGTTGAATTGAGTGTAAGATCTGAAAATATCAGAGATGCATTCCTGGAGTGTTTACCCTCCCTCTCATCTTCAGATCAGTATGTTAACCTTTCTTGTGGGAAGCAAAGGTGATAGAGATCAACTTGGTGTTGCCATTTCATCAAAAGTGGGATCTTAATGGTTGAAATAGAAAGTCTTTGACATTTTATACTGAAATGTTGTGGTTTCTGAGTCTGTTATAAACTCTTAATAAAATTTTTTAATCATATGAAAAATCAACTGGTGGCTTTTGTGCTTTATGCATTTTCTGATTATACAACAGTTGCATAAAAATAATTACTATAAGATACATCCTTCCTTAGATGTGTGGAAAGCACCAGCTATGTATTTGCCAACAGTATATGCTGAATCGTAGTCTAACCATTAACACACATAAATATCAGAATATTAGGAGGTGGGTTTTAAGTAATGTGTATATATTTAAATTACTTGTTTAAATATTCCTTCTTTTCCTCCAAACACTGGAAGACCAAATCAAGATTCCGTCTTCTCGAAATATTAATGATATCCCTAAGAGCAATTAAAAAACCTAGCCTTAGCTTCAAAAGAACTAAATTCAGCTAGATGAAAGTCACCACATTGTATCTGTAAAATAAAAAGCTTAAGATGTTTGTAAAGTATCGCAGTGCTGTTTATCATTTGATTTCTCTGCTACTTTCCTACTTTGTAGGCCCTTCCAAGCATTGCATACAATGAACAATGCATCCAAGTTTTACATGCACATTTGTATATCAAAGATTACTCTGATACTGAGTGACAGTGGAAGACTACTTGTACATTGCATATTACTAGTTATGGTTATACCGGGACATAGAATCATAGAATAGTTTGGATTGGAAGGTCATCTAGTGCAACCACCCTGCAATAAGCAAGGACATCTTGAACTAGATCAGGTTGCTCAGTACCTCATCCAACCTAACCTAGAATGTTTCCATGGATGGGGCATCTACAACCTCTTCAGGCAACTTGTTCCAGTGTTTTACCACCCCCACAGTACAGAATTTCTTCCTAATAACTAGTCTGAATCTACCCGCTTTCAGTTTAAAACCATTACTCCTTGTCCTATCGCAACAGGCCCTGCTAAAACATTTGTCCCCATCTTTCCTGTAGGCCCCCTTTAAGTACTGAAAGGCCGCAATGAGGTCTCCCTGGAGCCTTCTCTTGTCCAGGCTGAACAAGCCCAACTCCCTCAGCCTGTCTTCACAGGAGAGGTGCTCCAGCCCTCTGACCATTTTTGTGGCCCTCCTCTGGACTCACCCCAACAGGTCCATGTCCTTCTTATGTTGGGGGCCCCACAGCTGGACGCAGTACTCCAAGTGGGGTCTCACAATAGCAGAGCAGAAGGGCAGAATCACCTCCCATGACCTGCTGGCCACGCTTCTTTTGATGCGGCCCAGGATACGGTTGGCTTTCTGGGCTGCGAGTGCACATTGTCAGCTCATGTTGAGCTTTTCATCCACCAGTACTCGCAAGTCCTTCTTAGCAGAGCTGCTCTCAATCCCTTCATCCCCCAGCCTGTATTGCTATCAGGGGTTGCCCTGACTCAGGTGCAGGACCTTGCAGTTGGCCTTGTAGAACCTCATGAGGTTTGCACAGGCCCACCTCTCAAGCCTGTCCAGGTCCCTCTGGATGGCATCCCATCCCTCAGGTGTGTTGACCACACCACTCAGCTTGGGGTTGTCCGCAAACTTGCTGAGGATGCACTCGATCCCACTGTCCATGTCATTGATGAAGACATTGAACAGTACTGGTAGCATATGTCTGCTTTTATATTGTGACGGCCCCAAGGGCATCACCTGGCCTGACTGTGCCTACCCACCCCCAAGGGCTCACTCCCCCTGCCCTGCCCAGGACCCCATGTCACCCTCCCAGGGGCATCAGACCCTGCCTCACCTCCCCACAGCCCTGCCCAGCCTGGCCACAAGGCCACACCTTCAGGATGACAGCGTGGCCCAGTCATGGCCTGGTCCCACCAGAGACACCTGAAGCCTGGGGTTGCCCCAGTGTCACCCCAGCCCACCCTGCTCCTGGGCAGGGGCAGCAGGACAGGCCCCAGCTGCAAGGCCCAGCCCTGCCATCCCTGGGGGAACCTCTGCTGCTCTCCACGTCCGAGCCCCAGGGAGCCACCAGCCCCTGCTGCACCATAAACCATGAAAAATGATTTAAGCAAAAAAAAAGTTAAAGAAAGAAATGCAACACACACCTCAGGAAACGTATCCAATTTTTCAATATACACTCAATTTGGTTTTTCTAACCTGACCTTCGAGTGCAAGTCACAGCACGTTTCATCTTGTTCCCCAAGAATTAAAATAGACTAGAGAAGAGCACCTGGTCAAACCACACCAGTGCCCTGGACACTCCAAACCAGGCATCTCTTCAAGGGGCAACTGCCCAGAGTTGTGGACCACCAGACTTAAATCCTCTGCAAGAGACCAGCTGGGCCAAAAACATCGCATCTCTTGTGGCCCAAGTTTTCATCAAGGCCAGGCTGGATGGGGCATTGAGCAACCTGGTCTAGTGGGAGGCGTCCCTGCCCATGGCAGGGGGGGTGGAACTAGATGATCTTTAAGGTCCCTTCCAACCTGAACCACTCTATGATTGTCTTAAAGGTAAGAAATGCAAAAAACAGTGTAAAGCACATACCTTCACTGCATCAGAAAGAACTGGTCAATGTTTCTCAAACAAAAACAAACAAAAAAGTCAGGCTTATGCATATCTCAAACCAGGAGGATATGGAAATTTTCCATAAAATAAACCTATGAGGTTTATTCAACCTTCAGATTTCTCTTATCTGCTATCTAAAAGTGCCCTGTGCAGGTTTGGTTTTCTGCTTGCTTTTTTTTTTCTTGTTGTTGTGGTTTTTTTTGTTGTTTTTTAAATATATATGGTTTTTATACTTACAAGTGTTTATTTCCCTTCAGTTCTACAATGCCACAGCTGTCAGGGATTCTTAGCCATTGCTTAGACCGCAGTACACTTCTCACAATAAATGTGAAACAAAAATCAATTATTTCAGAAATGATTTTTAAATACCACACACAATTTCCTCCATAAAAATCAGCTTTTAAATAATTATGTGAGAACCAAATCTTCTTCAGTTCCCTCAGATGTTGATGTAAAGAAACACAAACATTGCTAACTTTAACAATCCGTTTTGCTCAGACAATTGTGGGAGTAAAATTTGGTAACTTGAGAAAACAGAGAAAGTCACAAAAAAAAGTTACTAGAATCAAGAGTAAACTGTGTATTTGAAGACTTCTCTCAAAAACTACACAGGTTTTTATAGACCTCCTTCTCTTTACCCCAAACACCATAACTTCAGATACCAATCAATTATGTTTCCTATATTCAGAGGGCTCGCTTATGAAGTAGAGTTTAAATGTTTCAGTTTTCCTTTGATAAAAAAGGACTTAATGGGGGACCTGGTTGGCCAATATCTATTTTTGTTTCTATATTTGACATACTACTTTATAGGTGAGTGTAACAATAAAGAACAGGCAACAGGATGGAAAACTATTGTAAGAGTTGGTATTTTTATGAAAATTTTGCATCTTGGAAGGTCACGTTTTACTTGTTATTCTCCAAAGCTAGTAATACATCTTATAGGGAAATTATAATCTTTCTGTTTATAAGCAAAGAGTCATTGACTGAGAGGAAGCTTAGCACCTCATTTAGCAGGGGGTCACCACTGGATTATGAAAAAAATATCAGATCACTGCAGAGATTCCAGATATGACAACAGGAGCAGAGGACAGCCCAAGTCCACCCAACTGAAGGAAGTTAATTATTTCCTAGATAAAAATGTTATGGGGGAAGTTTGTTTACAGAGCAACAGAAGAACCCGGAACTTGATACTGTAGAATTCTTCAGTTCAGCAAATAAAACCCTAACAAGAACGCAGGAGCCTGGAAATAGATAAATTCCACACAGATTTTTTTATTTTATTTTCCCTTTTAAAGAACAAAGGCAATTGGCTGGGCAAGTGTTGCTATGGAAACTTCCCATTAAAAATTAAAATCTAGAAATAGAAAGTCTATTATTTTCTAAAAGATACTTCAGATTTGATTGCTTTAAATTAATCTAGAAATACAAATTTTTATCATTTAAATCATGAAACAAGAAACACTGCCTTAAAAATAATAAAAAAATAATCTTGACCTTATGCTGTATTTGTAGTTTCAATTTCCTAAATATGATTTAATTTTCCAAAAGATTAATTCTTGCTGATGTATCACATTTTGCTAAATGAGAATAGAATATCTCAACATCTATTAAGGCCTGTGTGTATGATATTTCATACATTTATTCAAATGCCTATACTGTATAGTTTAATTACATTGAAACAATGAATCTCAATAGATTATTTATCTTGATTTGTGACATCTCTCCTTCCATGTAGATGGAAACTGGAATCCATGCAAATTGTGCAAGAGCATCACTTCAAAATTAAACATATTCAAACTTCTTTAACATGCTGAATACACAAGTAAATTTATCAACGTCGTTCTACATTAAAAACTAATTTATTTTTAAAGGAAGTTTTATCAACAGAATTTTTGCAGACATTGTGTCCTTCTAGGTTTTAGAACACCTATACCATACAATGTTTAAAAGTAATTGTTAGAAGCAGGTTAAGACTTTTTCATTGATCTTTCCAACACAAACTGTCCTTGGCAAAGGCAAATTTTTTTTTTTCCTACCATCACGAAATCAAAACAGAAACTCCTCAGCTCCTTCCCTGCCCAGGCTTTCCAAGTCTCATGCATTCACATACATTCAACAGCAAGAGACCTCAGTCTCAGGACTCCCTTCTCCATTAACAATTTCACTTGGCATCTCAGGAAGGTTTGTTTTTAAACTTCCCTTCAGTTTGAACCTTCACAATCATTTTCTAAACTTCAGATCAGGCAATCCTTGAACTAAACTAGTTGGATAAACAGAAAACAGGAAATACTGCCTGCACCTACAACTGATACCACTACTGACTGACCACTTCTACAAACTCTGTCCCACCTGCTTTGGGAATTTTTCCATGTTAAACAATGACCTGTTGATATTTTGGAAGAAGCTAAATGTTCATCCTGGGTTCTATAAGAGATTGAAATAGATTATAGCAATTATATGCCTTAACACTCCTTTAAAATTTTTGTTAAATATTTTTAAATTTGTTAACATAGCTTAATCCAACTTCACAACACAGCTTTATTAAAACAGACTTACTCCCCCACTCACCACCTCTTCCTCCTTTAGTCAGAAAAGCAACATTTCCTTGAACAACTTAATTCAGAGAACAGGATTCTCCAAATGAAGCAGGAAAGACAATGGCTGTCTTGATTTTGGTTTTAATCCAATTGCTGCAGTACAGATCCCAAGCAGTCGTCTCACAATCATCATGAACAAAACTATGGAGGTTACCACAGGGAATCCCTGCTCTGAAACATGATTGAAATTATCATAGATTAAAAAGGATTTAACAGGTTTTTGCTGTACTTCATAATTCAATTACTGTACATTACCAACTGAAAAACATTTTATTCTGTAGCAAAACACAAAAACCCCAAATCTTTCAGGAAATACAGCATCCCCATATTATGTCAGGTTGCAGAGGACTTAAGTACTGAACCAACCCCACAATAAAACCATGTCACATGAGGACTAGAGTTTAATTTGCTTGCTCATTAAGCTCTCTTCTATTTACTCTGAGCTAGAGATTACCTTGATTTTTATGAGGATGCAGAAGCAGAAACGAGAAAGGCAACACCCTCAGCTATTCACTCCAACCTCAAGCATGGCGAGATTTTCAATAATCTGTGTTCACACACGGTATCCCCCTGCTCTTAAAACCTGGAGCTGTACCAAGTGATAGCAAGTAACTTAACTAGATTTACGCAAAAGGAAAGGAAGGTAAGTGACAAAGGCAAGACAACTACAGAGCAAAATGAATGTACGAACAAGATTAAAATACTGTTTAAGTATTTGAAGGCAAACTGCAGGGATCTGGCCAAGAATGAATAACCTAAGTTGCTTCCATCTCACATCTAAAGGTTGGTATCTAAATAAAGCTTTACTTTCCTTTAGTTCTTATTTGAGAACCTCTTCCAGGAGCAAGATGGTATCAAATGAATTTAGGGACATTCCTCAGATTAGGTGTTCCATACAATCTTCAGAAAAAAGTAAGATCATGCAAATCTCCCCATTGCCAATACAAGATGTGGTATATTAAGAGGCTTCGCTGTCGTCAAAAGTGGTACAAGTTTCTTCGGAATCCACCTCCAAAACTGAGGAAATATTACAGATTTTTAACGCCACAAATTTCAGTCTGGTAGATAAAAGCAACACAGGGGTTAATCTAATAAGTACACAGTATACTTTGCCAGAGCAATGCTGCTGTCTGATTTTGGTTATTGTTAATGATGAATCTCCTGTTTATGCAGACTTGCATACGAAACTCATCCAGTTAACATCTGCAAAAGAACTGTACTAAAGATCCAACATTAATCAAAATCAAGACAAATTATCAAAAGCCCTACAAAATAACACACATAATACACCCTGACTGGGAATTACTTTTCCAGAGTCGTGCATGAGCATTAATTACCAGCCAACGCACACCGCTATTGTTTTGACATACGCCACACAGATCCTGTTCTTCCTCATTGCTTTGATTAAAAGTTTGGCTCAGGGAGAAGTTTACGTTGTTCCTTTTAATAACTGCAGCAGCTACTTCCAGGCTGCTGCCTTTGCGCCCACCTCACCCTTCCCTTTGCTGGGGCACAGGAGACCTGGCCACTCACCCCCAGGGCAGCAAAATGCTATTGCAGAAAAACAGTAAGGCACCTCAGATCGTCAATTAAATTAAATTAGAGCTTGTAATATTTGTTTGTACATTGACACACTGCAAAATTTTTGAACGATGGATAAAAGCTTCACTAGCTCCCTCTGCTGCCAGCAAAGACATATTTCAGCTGCTCTGTGCAAAACCTGCTTGCAGCTGACAGAAAACGTCCCATCCCTCCCTCCCTCTATGCATATACACACATGCATATGTATACACACACAGAGGGACATAGAAACCTTGAAAAATAAGATTTGGGAAATACCAGGGGTATTTTAATTTAGCAGTCTCCTAAGATCGCTGCTTTTAAAGGATAATTATTTTGATTCAAAATACTGAAGGCCAGCAGTTAAATACTCACTGTTTTCATATGATAATTTCAAAATACTAATTTTATTCAATGCAAAAGTTACACCATATTACCAGGGTATTTAGCTGGATATATAGTGACACCCGTGGAGCAACGGCTAACTTTTTAGGACTGTAAGACACAAGAGTTTTTCCTCAAACTGCTGCTACCTTGACCATCACTACTATTTTTCAGTCTTCCTCCCATCTTCCCAAGTCTTTCATACTCCCACTGTTGCCTCCTCTCCATACCTGCCTCCCTGCCATGAGTGCCAGCAGGTATCAGCTGGGTTGGTTTGTTGTTTTTTGCTGTTTTGCTGCGTGCTGACAGCCATGAAAAGTTTACTGAAGCAAATGCCCTCTGTCCCCCACGACTGCCATTTTGAGACCACCACCACCACCACAGCCGCGCAGTACAAGCACGGGTGCCTCCCGCCCACCATGGCCACACGCTGAACACCTCTGTGGCCCACGAGAAACATGACTGGGATGCTTAACTGAGAATAGGCGAGGAAATGACAGCTAATAAGGCAAGCAGGAGGGGGAAAAACACCAGAAGGTTTACACCTGTAAAAGCAAGGGGTTACACTGACAGAAGAATACATTTGCCAATATATCCTCCTTTGTACAAGACAGCTATGCTGCAGCGAAACTTGATGCCATTGCATCTCCACAGCACTAGGGGCTGCCCAGATATAATTTAAGAGGTCTTTCAGTTCAGATACAACAGGGCTGCTCTGCAAAGATTCCACACAGACCTAGACAAAGCACACCTGACTCCATGTCCAGAAACATCTCAAGTTTAAGTGTTGATAAGAGGAGGGATCTTATCAACACTTATAAATACTCAAAGGGTGGGTGTCAGGAGGATGGGGCCAGGCTCTTTTCAGTGGTGCCCAGGGACAGGACAAGAGGTAATAGGCAGAAACTTGAGTATAGGAAGTTCCACCTAAACACGAGGGGGAACTTCTTTACTTGGAGGGTGGCAGAGCACTGGAACAGGCTGCCCAGAGAGGTGGTTGAGTCTCCATCTCTGGAGACGTTCAAAACCCGCCTGGACGTGTTCCTGTGCAACCTGCTCTGGGTGACCCTGCTCTGGCAGGGGGGTTAACACTAGATGATCTCCAGAGGTCCCTTCCAACCCCGGCCATTCTGTGAAACAGATGGCCGAGCATTGCCCACATAACAGGCTCTGAACTAAGGCCCATCCATGTCACAAGTGACTTCATATCTCTTTTTACCTAAACGTACTAGTAAAGTATACCACCAACCCACTCATCCCTCCCCCTGGCCACATATAATTCATAGGTCACTTACTTTAAGAGCTTTCAGACATTGCCGGTACGTCTCTTCACAGGCCTCTGCCTCCTTCCCACTTCCAGCGCTACAGGCCAGGCTCTCTCCTACCTTCTTTCCTCAGAGTGAGAGGAACAGACTCTTCATTTCCCAAACTGCTCGGCTTCCTTTTCCTCATCTCCATCCAGCCTTACGTATCTTTTTACTAGTTTCGCCTCACCAGATGATCTTAACCCACCAGGAGCACAGCTCAGGGCCGACTGGGTGCCTTGCAGCTCTGTGGAGGGGTAGTTCCAAAAAAAAAAAAAATCATCCAGCCCTGTCACAGGTGGCGGAGAGGAGAGGAAACGGTGCGTCCACAGCAAGAGACGCAATCTAATTATGGCACGAGTAAACAGACCAGCAGCACTTTATTGCACACCCCCTACAACTGGAGACGAAGGAAAAAAAAATCTAAAAATCAAGAAGGATACAGAAAACAAGCGAGAAATGGAAATTGCATCCAGCGTCTGCCAGTACTTTGAGCCTAAGTGGAAACTCCCCTCAAACAAAAGTCCCAAATGCAGGACTTCACACAACACTGAGAAAAAAATTAAATCTAAATCCATCTTTACCTGGCCAAGTCTTACATGTTGTTCATTCGTATTAGATAGCCCAGGCTTGTTAGTTCATTAGCAGCAGCATGTTTCCTTACCGTGTTTCAAAAATACATTGCTCATGTGCTCTGTGCTTTTTACTTGTAAAATCAGATTTTATTAAAGGCAGAAGTAGCTCCCTCATCTGCTTTGCTCCAGCAGCACGAGGTAGGATCCTAGATTTTGGAATAAAGCCTCTGTATTGGGGAAAAATAGCAGTATTATCCATGAGAAAAAGATAATAAATCTATCTGGAAAAACGTCTTCACTTTTCTTTTGAGGACTTCTCTATGTCAGTCCAGTTATAATAGAATTTCTTAAACTTTAATACAGAAATCCTCTTGTATTTCAATATATGCACATATTATCTAATAAAAACTCTGTTTTACATAAAGTTACAATGTTCTATCATTATCTTTTCTGCCAAAGTTTGTTGATACGGTTATATTTGCGTTCAGTTTTAGCTTCAAAAAAAAAGTAAAAAGAAAGTAAAGGCAAAGGGGACAGGGGGAAAACAAAGGGAACAAGTAGTATAATATATTACTCTCAGGTTATTTTGTTACGCAGAAGAAAAAAGGAACAAAAAACAACCCTGAAAATGAGAATCAGAAAGTGTGTTCAATTTCCAGAAGTGTCACTATCAGCAGTCTCGATTCTCTTTAAAAATTAAGGCCTGAGGGATTTTCTTTCTTTTATATTTTTAAATTCTGAATGGAAACCACAGCTGTATGTAAACCTCTAAAATTCAAATACAGACCTCAAAACAGACCTTGTGTGATGCAGCTAGGAACACTGAAATAAAGAACAAAAAACTGCAAACAGGATGGTACACCAATAATTACATCTCAGCTAGCCACAACAACTTGCTTTGAGCCTCCTTCACATTACTCATACAGCAAAACTCATTTTTAATGCCATTTACAGATCATAGTCACCTGTGAGAGTGTCATGTAACAAATCAGGCATTGTAGTATCAGAGAGGGACAGAGGCTCAGAGGAAACAACTGCAAAGAGCTTCCTGTCACTTGTAATTCTTTGTTCCACACCTTATGAAAACAATTGAGAATAAAGAGAATGTTGTGTGTTTTTCAAAAGCTCAATGTCAAATACAATAAAAAGTCAAAAGTCTTGATACTTTAAAGGTAAAAGGTCCTTCATCTAATCAGATACCAGCTTGGGTTAAAGCATAGATTTTCTTCTTTCCCATATAAAATATGGAACTAAAGTAACACTTGCAATTGTTCTTTCTCAAGAAAATAAAACTGCTCCGAAGTACATCACAAAATCACCTAATCTTCTCACTACCTCCCATAAAGAAAACTTAAGATGCAAAGAGATTGCATTATACATTAAGACTGTGCAAATGTTAAATTTCACAAATGTATGCAAGCTTAAGGGATTCACAAGAAAACTCAAGAATCAATTATTTTTTATTTACTGCTTGGTAGTACAAAAGTTGTATATAAACTACTTTGTTAAAAATACATCTGATATGCAAATTTAAGAAAGGCTGACTAATACGGCAATATCCATACCCCTACAAATTAGCAGGGTGTAGTGTTAAATGCAATGAAATAGGCACAGTTTCTAAACCCTCTTATTGAAGTAGCAATTCACAAGTTACATTCTTGCACATATCAGGTATTATAATACCTTATGTAAGTATTTTATACAGGTAAACAATGTTTTACATATCCAAAACATTTTCATTTATTTTATTGTACATTTTCCCAATGGAATCAAAATAGCAACTACTTTTAAATTAAGTAAAAAAATAGATATTTGTTTAAACTTTCTTCAATCCCTTTGGCAAATTTACTTGCAGTACTAACCCATCATGTATCAAAACACAGTACTATCAAAAGAAAACCCTTTTTTTTTTGTTTTTTTTTTTAAAAGGTTTTGGGACAGTCTGTAACTGTGTATCTCCTTTCTGAAAATTATTTGAAACTGCTAGGTTTTGCCCGATACTCCCCTTTTTCCAGTAACATTTATTACTCATAGCTCTCATTCTCTAGGAAATGGAAAGCTAACTACTATAACCGATTCTTCCAGAAACATTAGCTTTTCATACAAATAATTAAGTGAAGCTTGAAGAAAAAAAAAATCGAGACTATTAAATGTATGCCTGTAATGTGAGCTTGGTGTTTATGTTATACTTAAATATTGAAGAGATTTCATAAGCTAGGTTTAAATCAATGGAAGCGGGGATGCTAAACACTCAAGTTCCAGTCCTGGCCAAACAGTTGTTTTGGGTCCTCAAGGATGGACAATTATCTCTAAAAATACCCATTTTAAAAGCAACAGTAAACCATTTATTCTTTTCAGAGCTTTGGCGAGTGGTGGGTTTGGTGATTTTTTTTGGCAAATACGGTATCAGTGAAAAGTACAAATTGATAGGTCCAGTCAGTATCTCATGGACACAAGTAGAAGGAAGACCATCAGCTGCACTCAGCAAGAGTGAAATTAACTTCATGTTGCCTGACAAGACGTGGGACTATCTAATACATAAGCAAGAAGATTAATTTTTATCTCTGTACACATTGATTGTTAACATTGCATAAACTGATGGAGAAACTTGATTCTCAGGTATGAAGGAGAAACACAGTTTAGAGCACTTGAATTAAAAGTATTGAAAGTATTAATTAAAAACAAATCAATTCCAAAACGAACACTGATTTTCACTGAGTTCATTCTCAGAATATAGTGCAATGTCTACTAAAATGCATTACCTTAGAGCTTATATTCTTAGGCACTCTGAACACATGTTACTTTTCAGTTTCTATTACACAGCAAAATTTGCTGAAGTATTGCAAAGATTTCCCTCCCAAAAACAAGTAACAGGACAAAGCAGAGATCATGACAAGCAGACACAAAGAATTAACATCACAAAACCATCACTGGTGTTTTTAGCAGTTATGTCACTCTTAAAACATGAAGGGAGTGACACTGGCTTAAGATTTGGTGCTAATGAAAACAGCTACCCTCAGTCCAATAAAGCCACTCCGGTACTTTAGTATATACTCCATAGATTTTTAATGCCAAATATTCCATATCCTTATCTAATAGTTGAAATATGTTGCCTTATCTTAATAAGTAACCTGTGGGTAAAAAATAAAAGAGAAAGGCAAAACTTTTAGGCGTTCTTCAAATACGAGTAAGTAGTAACAAGGAAGCAGGACAACAAGTGTCCTTGAGGAAAGGAACCTTCCCAAGAGCTCACCCAATTGCATAGAAAAAGATGTTCTTCAGCCTAAGTAGTAAGGATAAAGATAACAATTTAATTTAACATCTGCATATAGCTGAACCACTCTGTCCTGTGAAGTACTTTTCACAGAGTCTGAGGGCTTATGTACTACTAAAGGCACACATGCAGCTTTTGGCTGACATAATTATTTCCTTGTTTGTTTGGCTTGGCTACTAGCAGTTAGATTAAAAGAATATTTTAATCTTCCAAAGGCTGGCTTTTATCTTCAGCAAACACTTGTCAATTCTGGAGAGGAAGAACAGAGGAGAAAAATCCAGACGGACCAGAGGGGTGAACACAGTTTACCCACAGAGTAATCACATTACTCGTAATATTGTGCTCATTAAAAATGCTTGATTAAGTACAAAAAAATTAAGATTATTTAATAAGGCTTTTACTCTTCCTGTCCAAAAACTTACATGTAATTTTTCTTTCCAAGATGAAGCCCAGCATTTGGTATGAGGTCCACACAGCTCAACAGCATTTAAGTGTCTAAATATTACTGATTTTACTGGTGAAAGACCATTAAATGTTTAACCTTGCATAGACGCCATCACAGAACTTGTAAAATGCTACAGTGCCATAAATACATTTCCTTAAATAGTATGCATCTCTTGGGAGTTTTCAGTTTTCTCCAAAGTGCTAACAGACAAGCTTCTTCTGAAAGTTCCACCTGCAAGAGAAGAAAACAATTGAAAAGTAAGCCTAAATAGCAAAATTAGTTTTAGGATGAAAACGCCAATTGAAAAGTAGGCAGATGCTCTGAAATGGAACAAAAATGCCACAATTGCATGAAGTGGTTGCCATGCATTTCAAGTCTAGCATGTGAAATCCAAAAGGGGAAGGACTAAAAATTCAGCTGGTACCCATGAAAGATGGACAAACACACGGACAAACTGACAAATCACATCACAGTGCATAGCACACAAATTTTGAGAAGCATCCTAGGAATGGAAAATGTTACATAGCTTCAGTGCACCAGTACCTTAAGTTTTTGTTTACCCAGTAGTTTACAATGGATGTGCAAGAGCTCAACTCAAAATTTTGACTTTGACTATCAGCTGTATATCTACTACTTTTTTATGTGCCACTAAGCATATTTTAAATGAAACTTAACTGATGAAATGGAGTCTGCTCAGAACATGGACCTCGGAGACATGGCAAAGACATGCTACAACTTCACATGATGCAGCCAGCAAGACACTAGGATAAGCTGAAACACTGTTGAGGTCACTTCAAGAAATTACTAAGAGCATGTCAGTTTATGGGGAAAAAAGTCCCTGAACTCTAGAGTAGCAGTGAACACAAGCAACCGGCAATATTATGTCATTCGGGGACTGCCCAACTCAGGAATTCCATCTTATACAGGAACTCTCAGTAACAGCAGTTAAAGTCAGGCCACAAAGCAAAAATCTACTGCCTCCAAATGCTGGAACAAACCTTTTCTGACAGCAGTTAAACACACATTTGTGTCCACCTTCTTCCTCTGCATCTGAAGATCTGAGCCAAATTCTCCAAAACTATATGCTATTTGTCATAAATTTATTGGCTGGAGACACAGAAGTCTTAAGTGCTGCTTATCTGTTCAGTTTCAGTAAATTAAGCAGTAATAATTTTAGATGTCTGAAGTAAGTAATTGAAGTTAAGGTCTAATTACTACCTGTTCATACGTGAACAGCTTTTCATCGCATTGGACAAAACCTGATCCATGCTAGGGAACAGCATCACAGTCTTTCAAGCAAGATCTGTTTATTTTTTGTAGTGCACATCAAACAGGCCTGGCTAGTTTCCCAGATGATTTACAAAACAGTTCTGTTGGACTGGAGAGACCTTTACAAGAGATTCCACGGAGACATTTCTCTGCTATTAGAACATTTGTTTACAGAAAGGGCAATACTTTAATCCTAAGAGAAGTTCTACAATAAAAAGCTGCCATACATGGACATTTAAATTTTTTATAGCTATACTATCATATCCCTCTAGAGAACAGCTTATTTTTAGATTAAAGTAGTAATGGTTTAAATTTAGAGAACAACTTTTAGGTAATTACAGGGAACAGCTTACTTATTTAGGAGAGGAAAAACAAATTAGAAAGAAAACTGGACTACAAAACATTTCTAGAGTGATTTCAAAAGATGCCTTTTTTCTTTTTTTTTTTTCAAATCAAAGTGCACTGATTTTTATATATGCCTTTTCCTTTCTATTTCTAATGTTTAAAGAAGAGATAACTAGTCCGCGTTTAAGTCAAAAATCATATTACAAACAGTCTGATCATGCTACGATTAGAGATACAGAAAGGAAAAAATAGCCACAGGAGTAACAAAACAATTAGTTGGGCATGAAAATGACAATGCAGCCAGTGAAGAAGAGGTTATCGCCTACTGCCATTAGCTGATACTCATTTTTAAAAAGGGAAGAAAGGAAAAAGAAACCACAACAACAACAAAAAACAGATTATCAATCAGTGTGCCACCAGTTAGAAGCAAACCATATTAACTTTCAGGGTATTGTTCCCCCCACACCCCGACGTTCTTAACTGTTGAAAAAGATAGTCAGGGGTGCATTCCAAAACTATGCCAGACACATTTTCGACATGCTCAAGTGAATTGCTTGAGGTACCCCATTAAGTTTAATGGCTCACAAGAAAACCCCAACCTCCTGGTTTAGTAACCTACCATAGATCCCTGCGACACGAGCATTTTCATGTGTCTCCACTCTTATTAGCCAAAGCTCCACTCATCTATCAGAGAAGTATTTAGTAAGCAGTCACCTTATACAGGCACACGGTACAGGGCAGCAAGCATAAGGAAGCAGCACTGTAGTAATTCCAGAGACGCAGCTGTCAGCAGCGTTTGTCTCTTCTGGGTAACAAGCACATTGCCGCTAAATCTGAACCATCATTTATTGCCAAAAATTAATATGCAGATGTTTTATTTCTTGGACCAGTGATGCCACCTCCACTCAGTAGTTTTTATTTCAACATCTACTCTAATTACAAAGTCTAAATGATCAATTAAAGAATTTGGTGGATAATTTACCCTTTACCAATTTACCATTAACTGAGTGATCGAATGTAATTTTTACAGACTTCTGTAGAGACTTTTGAAATTGAAAGTGGAGTTTTCACCCAGAACTGATACATTTTTCAACTTCATGTCTCTTTACTGATGACCTTCACCTATTTCACAACATACCACTTCCAATATTAGTTCCCAGTGTTCGATACCTGCAGTTTACTCTGAGCTTCTCTCTTGCACCTCCGGTTTCCCAGGTGTGGCAGGTGCTTCACTGTCTTCCTGTTTCACAGGCGTGACAGGCATATCACCATTGACACTCTCCACGCCAGTAACAGACATCAGGCTCTTCCGTTCTTTGGAATTCGATTTGTGCTCCACTTTCGTGACTCTAAATCTGGGGTAAGCAAAAGAATCGGTCATATTTTCCTAGAGATTAGTCAGATCCTTCTCATTACCCAGTGCATGGACAGGAACACATTTTCAGGGCGCCAAGACCTAGACAGACACCCACGGGGACCCAGCTTCACTTCGGAGCAATCTTACTTCCTATTACCTACATGTACTTCTAATGCTAACTACTGCTGAATCACACTTTCCCAGGGAACTGTGGTTTAAAGCAGAATTCACAGATTGCATACTACTTTGTAGAACAGTAATTTTCTAGGACAACTACAACATAAGCTAGGAATTAAAAAATAACAAAACAGAATGGTTTCTAAAGCTAACACTTACATGAGAAATTTCAAATTCAGAAACAGAGGAATTTATTAGTGTGCAATCCTTGTTTCTTTTTAGCCAATATCAATAGTGCAATAGCTTTGCATTTATACCCGCAGTAAATACCCATTTATTTACACAGATCTAAAATAAAAATAACTCACATTTACTTCTTCCAGAAATAACTTCAGCCTAACAGTAACAGGGTTACAAAAAACAATCACTGATGCTATAAACAGAGGAGACTCAACAGAAATCTGATGCAACATGGGCCACTGTAGCATCCTTAAGAAAAGTACACGATAAAATGACTTAAGTCTTACCTTCCCACAGAAAGGACTGTAACTTCTCCAAGACGACTTCTTCTGTGCTCTTTAGATTTGTGAGCTGGCTTTATAAGGTGCCATCGTTTGTGGCTACAACGAGTACAAACATCCTTTTCTATTACTCCTCCAACAGTATGGAAGTGATGGCCTTTGCAGCTGTGTTTAAATGGAACAGCACCCGGTGACAAAGGAGACCCTGGACTCACTGGGCTCCCAGGAGAGGTAGGAGATAAAGGGCTGTAGGAAAAAGTGCAAAGGAAATTTGGTGTTTACTATAAAATCCTGTTTCTTAAAAAGGACAAAATATAACCTTCAGTTATGTCTAGTGAACAGCTAGTTTTTTCAGGGACCATTTATTTGTAAGGATGTTTGATTTAAGATTCCCTCCAATATTGTATTTTTGCAGTTAAAAATCACTTCCATAAATTAATTCAGCTGCAGTCACGTGGTTAAGGTAACTAACACAAAGGGAAAGGAAATGAGGAAAAAAAAAGAGGCTAAAATAGAAGAGAACAGATTACATGGACTTATACTGATGCAGACATCTAATTAGCTGATTAAATTCACGCTTGGAGAACTACAGAAAGTATTTCAGAAATGTTACAGTATCTTTGAGAACTCACAGAAGAGCACAGCCCCACAATATTGCAGAGGCAAAACTAAAATGTCTACCATGCAAAGGAATCAACAGATCACTCAGCTTAAGCTTCGGAAAAAATGCTTTTTTTAAAATAAATAAAGAAAAAGCAGTACAACCACCAAAAGGCATTTATTGAGAATATCTAATCAAATCCAATCTAATTTTATTCTAAAACAGAAAAGCAGATAGCATAGATAGAAAGCAGAATATGTACAGTTTTGGACTTCCGCATCAATTTTGACACTGTCTTGCAATGCATTCTCCTAAAGCAAGCTAGAGCTCAGTGCATTAAAGGTGAAATTACTGTAGCGTAAGGTAGCACACCTTGTTAAGAAAAAAAAAAGAAAGAGACATACCAGAAAGTTATATATCAGTAGCCTACTATGAAACTGGCAAGACATGCTAAATGTGGCTACTTTGGTCCTGATGATAGTCAGTGTTCTAAATAGTTCCTTGGGTAATGGAATAGAAGACTGGCTAAAGCACCCATTAATTTGGGTCTAATTTAGGTCATCCACAGTAGCTTGTAAATGACAAGATGAGAAGTTAGGACAATCAAAACAGAGCATGTGTGTTAAAGGCACATTCACACATACATAAATCTTATTAAAAATACTGGGATCTATTGCAGTAAGGACAACACAAACTTCATTGCTTTAGCAGACAAATTTTACAAACACAGATTAAAAAGCAACTAGCTAGATAATCATTCTTAAGAAAAAGAAGGTGAAGATCACAAGCTGAACATGAATCATTATGATGCTGTTGCTTAAAACAAACTTCATGGTGGAGATAACAAGAATATAACCTGTGAACCTAAAGTTACATTACTCAGCATTAATCATGCCTCAGCTGAATGTTCCATCCAGTTTTAGAAATTTTATTTCAAGAAAAATACTAAGAGACTGAAGAGACTCCAAAGGAGAACAGAAAAAACAAATTACACAAATAAAGTTTGCCATTGAGAGACTGGAGTTACTTGGATGCTTATTTTTAAAACAAAAATATTGATAGAAGACATTTAATGGTGTTCAAATAAATAAGAGAATGCTATAAGGGAAATAAAATCTGTTCAACATTCGACGCAAAGACAGGAACTGATGGCTTTAAGTGGCAGAAGTGCAGATTTTACTTAGCCATTACTATTCCTATTGTTAGGGAGAGTTTCATAGTGCATTAAACTTACTACGAAATACAGTGGATTTGCACTTAAGTAATTAAAACTTTAGGAGTATCTGTCAGAAAGTATGTAAGAGCAAACAATTATTTTTCCCTTGCCCTACTCTTTGTATTTTAATTCATCACTGAAACAATAGTCTAAAACTCCCAAAATAACACCACGCATACCCACACAAAAAGATTGAGTTAAAATTCAAACAAATATTTCTGCTTCACTATAAAGTTTAAAAATAATTCCTATACTTAACAAGAAAAAAATTGAACTTACAAGAGGAGTTCAATAACCAAGCCTCTCACTGTTAAACCAGGAGGTAAGTGGTTGCATACTCAACTATTTGTTTTGCTAAAACTATACACTCCTGTTTCTTTTATGAGTGACACAGTACTACTTGAACCTTTATCTTCTCTGCCTTGAATACGAACACAGGACTACGTATGAAGAGTATTTAGAGTAGTAAAGATACAGTTTAAAGGTACTTATGCACAGATACAAGTACTTTTACACAAATGATGCATCTGCAGCTGAAGGGCTGAACTACTTTATCTACATAATTCTCTAAATAGGCGTGCAGTGAAAAAAAAAAGAAAAGAGGTAAATCAGCCAACATATATTATTACTGCAATTACAAAGAATAAAGTAAACCAGAAGGAGACACAGAGAAAGATGTCTATTTTAAGGTAGCATCCATACACAAATGAAACGAGTGCTGCATATGCTCTTTCAAGTCAGAATAGCTTTGGACTAAGCCAACTTGTAAGTAACTTCACCCTAAAGCAAACAAGTATGTGCAGACTCTGTAAATCTTCAGCCCAAAAAGCAATAAATCAGTGTTACACACCTAGAACACATATCCAGAAAAGCCAGTTGCTAACCCGGAGCAAATTTAGTGACTCAGAGACACCACAAGGAATCAGAGTATCATCTTCTTAGCTGATAACTCAGGAAATAAAACCCTTTGAAAGGGTACGGTTTTAATTGCCTCAGGAAACATGGATTAAAAAGATGAGTAATTACCTTTCAGGTTCAAAGACACTGCTATCTGCTACCATGGCCTTTAACACATCAGCATTTGCTGCAATGAGAATAAATAGAATTCTTCAAAATTGCACACTTTAGAAAAAACAAACAGCAAAATTAAGGGTCCTCAAAGAAATTCCATCTAAAAGAAGGATGACTGCATTATATCTCCAAAGAGGCATGAGAGCAAATTATGCAAAAAAGTGTTAATATAATTCTATGGAATTTTCTTAACATGAGCTACTAAAATTACAGTTCATATTGCACTCAAAGTTCTGCCCCAATAAAAGCCATCTGCACAACACTCCCAAGCAAGATCTCTAAAAACTTTGAAACATCCATTTGACCGCAGGAATATCATCACCTCACACATATAAAGCAATCTAAAAAAAAACCAAAACAAAACACACACACAAAAACCTAGATGGGGACCTAATCCCAACCTCGAGCAAAAAACCACAAGCTCAAAGCCCCAACACTTAAGAGGGGGAAAAAAAAAATGGCAAAAAAACCAATCACACAAACCCAACCCAAAAACAGGTTTTCCAAAGGATTAGTCTTCATTCCGAAGTAACTCAAAGCAAGTTCAATGCTTAGGAGAACTTTGATTTATACAAATGTAATATGAAAAGACTAAAGGTTCTTATACTATAAAAACATACAGTCTCCTAAATGTTACTTCAACTGGGCAAATATGTTCTGAACTAACCAATCTTTCCATAGGCTGCTTCAGCGTGATTTTATTTTTTCAGTCACATCTTCTTTATCCTTTACTTTGCACACAGAACACATGAAGATACCATGTTAAAAATTCAACATTAGCACTAGTCTACCCTATTGCCTCAATTATGCACAAACCTTTCATCAGACAACAGCTGCAGGAACCATTTCAAGACAACAAGTTTAATCTGGTCAAGCCATAAATATTTCACATGCTTTAAACATTGCCATTAAGAAAGCAACCTTTAGCTTTTACTTCACTAACAAAACAAAAACACGAACAAAAAAAATCGAAAACCCAAATAGTTAAAATATCAAAAAATGCATGAACCAAACTTACCATACAAATGGATTTTCAGGTAAGCAAAAACCTTCCCTATTTTGTTTGAAGTTATTGCCTTCTGATGGCAATCTCAGAGTTCAGCATGTACAAAATGGTTATTAAATGAAAACACATGAACATACCATACTTCTGAATATCTGAAAAAACATATTTGTTATAGAACACCATCACAAAGGCTCATAACTTCAATATCACAATACTATACCTTCATTTTTCATAATGTAGTTAACAATTTGTCCCACAGTGTCGCTATTCTCATGTATAGTTTCATTCATTTCTGTGCAAGGAAACAAATATGTTGTCAATATTCTGGCCTTACAAATCGAGAATTGATTTATTTTAAAACAAACAAAAAACCAAACAAGCCAAAACAAAAAAAAAAAAAACAACCACAACCACACACACCAGAGAAAGTTACATAAAGAAAAGACAAGATCTATTGTCACTTTAGAGAGAAAGGTTAGATAAGACTTTTGGGCCCTTACGCAGAAAAAAATATAAACACAAGTTTATGGAATCTACACGTCAGCTCTAACATATTCATCTAAGAGCTGAATAAACTCACTATTTTCACAAAGATACATCAAAATTCCTTCTCTAGCTCATAAGGAGACGAACAAGAGAGCAGTATTTCTAATCCTAACCACATGGAGGAAAGAAACAAACAAAAAAAATCATTAAACTCTCTCAAGTCACTATTTTAAAATAGGTATTATCATCTTCTAGTACAAGAGGGATTCAATTTAAGCCTTTCACTACAGCTACAAGAACATAATAGTTGATTTTTTTAATTAAAAAAATCTCATATGACTACAGGAGGAAGGTGTTTAAGAAAAGAAGCCTCATGACTGTACTTAGCACTTGGAATCGATTGCACCCATTGACAAGACTGAAAGCTTCCCCAGAATAACCTCAGAAGGCAGAGAAAGATCAGGAAGAGAAACAGGACAACTAAGAGGCAGAGCTCTGCCCTTCCCTAATAATTGTTACAACTAGCTTTACCAAAAAAAAATAATCCACAGGATTGAGGCAAGTTTGATAGGGAAGACCCTAAATTTGTCTCTTAGTAGTAATTTAGGGGCTTCCTCACCTCTGTACCCACCCTTCGTCTTCATCCTTACACCTGCAACTTTGCAATGCAACTTAGACACAGCTACTACCCCAAACTAAGTCCTAAAAGTCGTCCCCCTTGCGTTTCCGCTCACCTTGCTGTCACAACTCAGGTGAACTAACAGATCAGACAGTCCCACTCAGGAGTATATGCCCCAGGCGGGAATTGCTTAAGAACATACTGACACATCATTCATTACTGCCCCACATGGCTCTACCCTTACCACAGAGCCACTGTAATTTGCACTTGTTATGAACCTACTAACCGTAATTAATTGGGAGAAAGGAAGAGGCCCAAATATTTACAGGTGACTCGGCCCTTGTATTTACTTAGCCAAATGCTATACTGGGTTACTAGAGCTCTTCCCAAGTGATAACACTCTTTTCTTGGTTTGTTGGTTTGGTTTTTTTTCCACCCAAGTAAGAGAAGATGAGAATAAGAAACCATAAAGACAAGAGCACAAATGTTAGAACAAAACCAAAGGTATTTTTAAGAAAAATTTATAAGCACACACATTACATAGAACAGAGACAGTCGGTCCAAACGCTCATTTTTATGAGAGGGGAGAGGAGAATGACACAGAACAGGACACAACAGGAACAAATTAAGATTGCTAAACGTAAAACTAAGATTTTAGGCTTTAAAAGGCAGCTTTTTGTCACTCCTCAGATAGAACTATGTATAATAATACTTTGTTACTAACAGCATGTGGAATGCAGAAAAGCAATCTGGTGACTCCAATTGCAGTGTATAGTTGCAAACAAATATACTGGCTACTTTGATCCCTCTGTAAGCTTTTAATTGATGTTAGAGGACTTGCGTGGAAAATTGGAACGCTCCTAGTTTTGACTGGCAGAGATCAAAACCCAACAGACATATAATGGTAATAAAAATATTTTTCTTAATACTGTTTTGATGTCAAATATATAGAGAGAAATTACAGAAGTCTCACAATAAATTACTCCATAGCAGTTGCAATGTACAGAAATAACAAGTTGTTTACTATACTTGTTGATTACCTATTTTTTCATCAACTTTTTCTTCTTCTACTTCTTCAGCCTCTGTTGTACAACGATATCCTTTTTTCTTAAGGACATGACAGATGAGGATCCCCAAGAGACCCATGATGAAGAAAACAGGAACCAATGCAAAGGCAATATACTCTAGGTGATCAGCCTTGCCGTCATTGCCATCAGTTTTAGTTGTCAAAGTAGTTGTCTGTAAGCCATAGCTTGACAAAACCTGGAGAAGCTCTCCATTACCTACGTAAACAAATAAACAGTTATTACTATACACTCCAAATCCCTTCAAAGCATTTAGAAAATTACAAGCATGACCAAATCCCCATAGCATCAGTGTCATGTACCTTCTGTGATGACCTGAATGGGCAACGTATACTCTACCGGCAGAGAACTCACACCCGTAACAGTAGATATACCCTCTTCATGAAACGATTACAAAACATCTAACATACAAAAACCCCACATGATATTTCTTCAATATAACATTGAAAAACAAATTATATTCTAGCCTGATAGGCTTGTAATCTCAACAAGAGGGCTCACATATTTCACTGAAGAACGATACCACCATTGTTCCTTGCTCCCATCAGCGAGGGAAATGCCATACAATTCCTCTGGTCCTAAGTTCATGTAGAGAATGAACAGGTAAGTACAGGATTTAGTATTGACTCTTGCAAAGGAAAAGTATCAGGTTTGAGAGGAACAGCCTTGATTTTTCTTAGCAGTGGGATTTCACAGCACAAAAGAATTAATATTTACCGTCTACTCATCAGCATCAGGTGGTTTACAAACCTTAAGCAAGTGAAGAATGAGCCCGTTCCGTATTTAAACTTGAAACAGGATGCAAAAGAGGCTTTCTTTGTTTGCAAAGAATTTAAGTTGCAGCATAGGCACACACTAACTTAATACCCACAATTAAGCATTTTTGTTTCAATTAAACTCTGAATTTAACAGATCTATATTCCACCTTATAGACTGGCCTTTTGAACTACCAAAAGTACAGACTATTGACATTAGAAGGGACCTCTGAAGTTCATTAGTCCAAATGCTGCTAAAAGTGGCTCTGATTAGATCAGGTTGCTCAGGTAAGCTCCATCTGAAGGATGGACACTCCACAACATTTCTGGGCAACCTCTTCCAATATTTGCCCACTTTTATTGCCATTATACACAGTTAAATTAAAATCTCAGTAAAAGCATGCAAGTTCAACTGTTCAGCTAAATTCAAAATTGCACGTTTGCCTACTCAAAATTCCTTCTGAGCCTCTAGAGTTTGTACAGACTCCCCACCCCATATAATAAAGATTCAATTATTACTCTTCCAACATGCAAGAATATTCCTGCATTTCTACCTCTATTCTCCTCCTCCACTTCAGCTGAAAAAATGACAAAAGAGACCAATAAAAAAATCTAACACTATTTTAAGATATTTTCCACCTACTTGTATTAAAACGGACAAGACAATCCACAATCTTTCCATTAATCAAACTGGTTGAAGGAATGAAGACTCATCAGAAAACCACGTGACAGTGGTTTACGTGACAGTGACACTTTCACAATGGAAATGTCTGGAGCAATCAAATCCCTCCCTTCAAAAAAAAAATATTAATGTAAGTCTCCAACAAATTGCCAAACGACTATTATTTCACAAGCACTTCTACTGCACAGGCTGTGCAATTAAGTTGTATTTGAAAAATACTGATAAGGTGACAGATAACTAAGAAAAGATTTCTAAAACTGCAGTTAGACATTTACTTCAGTTTTCTTTATATCAAACACTAAACCTTTCCTTTGTAAACTATTTCTGAATTTTTCAGGACAGTCCTGAGCTGTCAGTTCAGTAGTAAGTAATACACAAGTGAAAAAATAATGGCACTTACTTAACAATTGATAAAACTCCCATTAGCAAAAAGAAAAAAGAAGCGTTAAACATGTCTGTAAACTGATTTTCTAGACAATATTAGAAACACGGAAAAATAGAAAGAAATGCAAACAAACTACTGAATAGATCACGAGGCTAAATGCTAAAATAAAATCTCAGGATGTTTGCTTTGGACAGAGTCAGATGTTGTAGATTGCTCCCAAAACCAAAAGAGAAAGCTATTCACTTTTAAGAAAGGCCAGCAATCCTACTGATAATTGTATACAGATGTTACTAGATAAATAACCTTTAGAAGCTTTAACTTATGCCTGAGTAGGACAACCGAACAATATATACAATTTAACACTTTAAGACTGCAATTGTTTTACACTACAGGAAAGATTAACCGACACAATCATGTAACTGAGAAGGTTCATCTTACATACAGTTTATTTGCTTTCTAAGAATTTACAATTCATGTTTAAATACACCATGTTTTTTTGTTGGTTTTGGGTTTTGTTTGGTTTTTTTTTTTTTTGGCCAAATCAACAAGTAGCAACAGGTACAAAGCCCCCTACTTAATCACACAAAATAGCTTCATTTACTTCCCAGGCAGGAGAAAAGCCATCACACCAGAGAAGTGTTATTTTGATAACTATAACACCTCAGAATCTAAGAAATCCAACTTAAATAGTATACATCACAAGCTCAGAAAGAGACTAATAAATAAACATCCTTCATATTCAAATATACGACAAAAATAGGCAGATGCTTTGGCTTTTGCTGCACACTACCCATTTTAAGAATGAATGAGAAAGACCTATGACACTATTTCTGAGATACCAACAGTCACTTACTAGTCAAGCTAATGGGTGGAAGAACACATCAGGAGGACCAAAACAGAAACTCCAAATAGACTTTTCAGGTTTTCTACCTCTCTTTGTGGCAAGAGTGGCATGCATTGCCCCAGCAAAGAACACCTCTTGACATTTCTCTATAACCATGGTAGGTAATTTCCACTTCAAACCTAGAGAGCGAGTGGACCTTATCCAGGAGGCTCCTCCAGTGT
>VYZM01015989.1:13501-107843 GCA_013398915.1 Dromas ardeola
TTCCACAACTGGAGTACTGCAGCAAGTGCATACAGGCTTGTTAGGAAGGACAGACTGGGAAGGTGAGGAAGGGAGTTTTCTTTTATGTGAAAGAGCAGATGCGTGGAGTTCTGCATCTGAGACTCTGGGATGGACAATGAGCCAGTTGAGAGCGTATTGGTTAGGATTAGAGGGCAGACCAACATGGGTGATGCTGTGTGTGTCTGTTACAGACAAAGTGATCAGGAAGAAGTAGATGAGGTCATTTTCAGACAATGGGAAGAAACCTCACATTCACAGGACCTGGTCTACACAGGGGACTTTAACCACTCTGATATCTTCTGGAGGGACAACACAGAAAGACACAAGCAATCCAGGAGGTTTTAGGGAGTGCACTGACCAAAAATTCTTAGGACACATAACTGAGGATCTAATAAGGGAAGGCAGTTTGCTAAACCTCCGACTTGCAAACAAGAAATAACTGGTCAGGGATGTAAAGGTTGGGGGCAGCCTCGGCTGCGAGAATTGAGAATGCTTAGCCCTGAGAATAGACAGGTCAGGGGGAATTTTATCAATGTGTACAAGTTCCTGATGGGAGGGTGTAAAGATGACAGTGCCAGACTCTTTTCAGAGGTACCCAGTGAAAGGACGAGGGGCAAGGGCACAAATTGAAACACAAGAAATTCCAATTAAACACACAAAAAACTTTTTTACAGTGAGAGTGGTCAAGGACTGGAATAGGTTGCCCAAGAGAGATTGTGGAGTTTCCATCTTTGGAGATATTCAAAACCCAACTGGACAATGCCCTGAGCAACCTGCTCTATTTGACCTTGTTTTGAGCAGGGGGGTTTGGGTTAGATGATCTCCAGAGGTCCCTTCCAATCTCAATTATTCCATGATTCTGTGATTTTCTGAATATTATTTCTGAGTTCTACTTATTGCTTCCTCTGCAGATTTCTGTTCCCTTCCAATCACTCTGCATGCAATCTTGGTCTAGACCTACATTTTTAAATTTAGAAAATACACATTTAACCCCGTGTCAGTTTTGCCCAAGGCTCCAAGTGCCATATATAGTCTTTTATTTTTTTGTCTGAATTTTCAAAAGTAGAATGGAATAACAGCTCTTGTAAGACCTCATAGCACAAGGCTGCAGAAAACCCACAATAAGGCACTGTAACTTCCTATTTTGGTGTTGCTCTTAAATTTAGAAATTCACTGAAAAATATGATAAAGCATCTAACAATTTTGACTGATAGATTTTGAAGTGCAGCTATGCAAACAAATACTAAAGTCCTGGCCTCACAGGACACAATGGTTGAAGTCAAAACTCTCATCAATTTTGACGCTGTATGAAATCAACCAAGGAATTATCAAAGCAAACAATCAGATGAAAAAAAAGAGTATCCTGCTTCCTCAGGAAACCTTCAGGCTGAAGCCAGAAAAATCTGCAGAGGAAAGGTAAATTTCAGGCTCAGTGCAGAAGATAATGATTCGCCCATAATTCTGTAAAAGGCTTCAACAGAAATCTGAACTTCAAATAAATTCAGGAAATTAGTCAAGCTTCAAATTCCTATTCTTGTATACTTGGTGAGAAAAAGAGAGTAATCCTTCTTATAAATTTTAGGGCAATTATTTAGGTTAAGCCTAATTCCTCTTCTTACTAAAGCTAAAAGGAATTTGGCTCCTTGGCTTTAAATCCATACTTTATCCCAATACGAGCAGTATGATATGACATAAATCTTCATACAGAAGAATTAAGTTAACACAAAAAATTGTTTTACTTTGTTAGATACATTCAGTTCAAGAAAAAACATACATATAACTAAAATAAAGTGTCATATAATATCGAGATGTTACCATGCCTTGAATGTCTTGAGCGCTACTAATGATCATTATGGAGTATTCTCAAAACTGAGAACCTACTTTGTTCTGGAAACCTACTCATATGTGCTAGTACCTTTTCTCCACCTAATCCTTCAATCAGAGCTGTGGCATTGTTCATCTTCCTTCTGCATGCCTCAGCATCGTCAAGTAAGGCCTGCTTCTCTTTCATAGCAGTATCGTACATGGCTTGTACTTGATCCAGTTCCATTTGCTTCTCATCCAGCTGAATTTGTGCATTATTCAGCTCTATTTGAGCAGCTGCAAGTCTTCCCTCTTGCAAGGCTAAATTTGCCTACAAACATTTAAAAGTAAAGAGTAGTTAATACCTATTATTTGGCAAGAGCAAATGACATTCATTTAATGGCACACATTGTACTGTATTGGGTACTTTTTGAAGTAATACATGTTTAAGATGACTGCTTTTTTTTTCCTTTATTACTTTTCAACCTAAAACTGGAACACAAGCATAACATTAAAGTTATTCAATGCAATCTTAAAATGTTTTAACAATAATTTCAGAATGATCTATTCATCATACAATGATCAATGACTTGAAATCACAATACACTTGAAATAGCTGTATAGTAGATATATGAGGCAATCCATACAATGTTTTTTGTAATATATTCTCAGTGCAAAAGAAAATTAATAATAATAATGATAATGGAAACTACTCCCATCACATACTTCTACAATAAAAATATAACAAATGCATTTTTTGCTCCTCTGGAAACTACAGCTCTAGAGACTTTTCTCACATCTCTATGTAAATTTGAATTATGAGTTGCCAGTCATTTAAATGTGGCCTCTTAACTTGTATATTCCTAACAAGGGAAAAAAAAAAAGTATTCTGTGAATTCAGAATGTGTTTCCAAATACATGTTTGCAAAGGATTAGAGACTGACAAAGTTCTTATGAAATTCACACTTACAGATAAAGGTTGCTTCTATTTACTCCGAATATTTAAAACACTTGTTTAATATCATGTATCTTATTTCTATTTTTTCTGCTATAAGAGTTATGAAGATGGAAACCAAAAATCTGTAAAAACTGTTATAATACAAATACGAAACTTGACACTCACATCACACCAGAAGAGTAACAGTACAAGTAATCTCTGGGTTGACTCTTAGTAAACAGTATAACCATGGGTTGGGTTTTTACATCAGATCTTAACTAAAAATATAGATTTAATTCTGATCAAAGTATGCTAAAATCAGCAAATTCTTCTTGCTTTGCATAGGAAAACCCCCCAGAAAAATAGAGGAGCCAAGAGCATATTTTCAGATCTAGGCATGACAGAATGTACAGCATGAAGTCTGGTGGATTTCGAAAGACAGGTCTCTGAGCAGGGAATTAGAGAAGCCTTGGTTAGGCTGCATCTGGAGTACTATGTTCAGTTCTGGGCTCCCCAGTTCAAGAAGGACAGGGAACTGCTGGAAAGGGTGCAGCAAAGGGCTACAGAGATGATTAGGGGACTGGAACACCTCTCTTATGAAGAAAGGCTGAAGGATTTGGGTCTCTTCAGTCTGGAAAAAGAAGGCTGAGGGGGGATCTTATCAATGCTTATAAATACTTAAAGGATGGGTGTCAGGAGGATGGGGCCAGGCTCTTTTCAATGGTGCCCAGAGACAGGACAAGAGGTAATGGACACAAACGTGAACACAGGAAGTTCCACCTAAACATGAGAAGGAACTTCTTTACTTTGAGGGTGGCAGAGCACTGGAACAGGCTGCCCAGAGAGGTGGTGGAGTCTCCGTCTCTGGAGACATTCAAAACCCGCCTGGACGCGTTCCTGTGCAACCTGCTCTCAGGTGACCCTGCTCTGGCAGGGGGCTTGGACTAGATGATCTCCAGAGGTCCCTTCCAACCCCTGCCATTCTGTGATTCTGTGTTTCTGTATGTACTAATCAACCAAGCAGCACTTCTTTAGAGTTACACATCTAGAGAATAGCACTGTCAGCAAAAAATTCATTTACTGTAGCCACTGTGGTTTTTGACAGATCTTAGAGATAAACAAATATTTTATAATGGAGATAAGCCAGTAAAATGGCTCCTTATATCATTTCCATCTTGTAAGAATGCTGAAATATTTTTACTCCACTGTTTATCAAAGAGCACATTAAACAGCATCTCCTCAAGATCAACACTGTTAAATCAGTGAGTCTTGTTAAGACTAAGCAGATTTCAGAATGACTGCTGTTATTTTTTAGTGAATCCTGGACTATCAGGAAAAGTTTAAACAGTAAAGGAGTTTTGAGTAGGTAACGCAGTGTTACTGTGTCCTGCACCGGGGGAGAGGTGAGGAAAGAGAGACAGAGAAACAGTGCAGGGCTATTCTGGATCTTAATAAGAAAGGCCCGACAACAAATGGCTTAATAAGGTAACTGCTTTAAAAAGATCCATAATAAGAAGAGGAACATAGATTGTGAGTAAATCTTACGTCCCTTCAGATGCTGAGCACCATACATTCATGCAGTATCAGACAGAGCCTGGATAGGTTTTCCCATGGCATGCTGCACAGAGTAGATCCTGTCCATGGAGAGAAAATTCTCTCTTCTGGGCATTCAAGCTATTATAAACTCCTCTTACTATTCTGTCTCATTAAAGCATTTACCTTATTAAGCCATCTGTTGTCAGGCCTTTATTACTGAGATTCAGAAAGAGCCCTGTACCAGCCCTCTCCCTCCTAGCTCACCCCCGCCACCCCTTCCCAAGTGCAGAGCATCCTCTTATCCTTAAAGTCTGTGAGAGCTAAAAATGGGAGTAAAACAAAATTAGGACATATTGTTTCACCCCCAGCTGACAAATAATGAGGTTAAACAGGGAAACAATATCTTTGGAGAGTTGGAAAGAACAGCCTAGGCAGAACAGCTGTAACAACAGAGAACTTACACCTGGCTTTGTGAATTCATATTTCACCTTGACATTTATCACAGCAGGACGTGAACCTCAATGGAAAAGAGTGGCCATGTGAATCCCCAATATATATGAGCAATGATGCCTTGTAAATATGAAAAACAGACCTCCGTGAAGCAAGAAACTACCCGGAAAGGTGCAAAAGACTGATAAAACAGACTTCCTCGGTCTTAAAGGCTCTTAAAAGGCTATCAGCTTTGAAGATGTAGGGACAAAGAAAAAATATTTCAGATGAGTACAAAGAAAAAACATATTGTACTCTAGCATGAAAAAAAACCCCAAAATTATTTACACAAGACTTTATGGGATCTCTAGAAGATGACTTATAATAAGAAATTATTTTACAGAAAACTTAACCAAAGTTTTCAGCCAATTTTAGGGTAATCATAACAAAGTAGTTATACATTTTGGTATTAGTTTGATTTGTAGGCTGTTTAATCATATGCGATGAATAATGGTTGGTTGCAGAAGAATTGACTGCTAACATACCAGGACGACCAGCCTATGTGATTCCCAAAGGCAGAAAGACTACTTGTTTCATATTACCCTATGCAATCGTCGCTATTAGCTCTCTCCCTGTCTTTCTTTCCAACTCCATTTTTCAAAGTTACATGGGTACAAACACTGCTTTTGTATTGACATCACTGGCAGGTTGGCTGGCAGCTTTCTATGCAGAGCTTTGCCATGAGAGCAGGAGGCGAGTTCTGCTGCCAAGGAGACTCTTCTGCACAAGAAGGCTATTACAGTCGCAAGGAGCTTCACAGAAAGATTTCCAGCCAATTACAGGCGGGAAGGAAATGTGTCTCCCAACGACAAAGAACCACTGTGGCCTTGCTAATTTTAGTGGCATTGCTATGTGAACAAGCTTCACACCCTCCATTTCATCCCTCTGAGTCACGCAGCAAAGCAAGGATTCACAATTTGTTCTAGTTGGATGCAGTGTGAAAGCCTGAATAAATGGATTTTATGTGAATGAATCATGACGATTTGAGACATGAGATCCACGCTCTTATCTGTGCTCCCAGAGACAGGGCTACGCTAGAACATGCCTAGGCTCGCGTGAGAGCAGCCGTTTATGCCTTTTCTTGCCATTGGCATTGTGGAGAACCACACAGACAGTCCTCTCAATATCTGCTCCAGCCAGGGCCTCTCTACCTGTTTTCTGTATCTGGCTGCATGGGGCAAGTACAGAGACGTTACCTGTGCCAACAAGGGCCACACATTAAATTGTTACGCAGCTATTTTGCCTTCTTCCGAGATGCCCTCAGAGAGGACTTCATAGGAGGTGGTGAGATGATCCTGCCCCTTTTAACCTTTTTGCATTCCACATAAAACCAGGACAAATAAACACGTAATTATAGTCCACAGTTATACTATTAAATTAAACATGCCCGGGACCTTTCTCTGGCACTGAGGTTAACTAGCATAAAGCAGCTCACGTTAAGCTCTCCCAGCCTCTAAAACAGTACAGCTGCACACAAACAGCCTCATGGAAATGGCCCTTGGATCAAGCTAGTACCTGAAAGGTGCCCAGAGATTGCTGAGAAAAGGCTGCTTGGCCAAGACCAAATTCACACTACGGATCATTCTACCAGTTTAACAGTGCAGATGATCACTTTCCAGTGTCCAGAAAAATTCCCTAGCACTGTTTAATTTATTAGTATTGACATAGCCATAAGTTTCTCATTGATTCAATGCAAACTCAATTTTGGAAAGCAGCAAGTATATCTGGCCCTGATCCAAGAAGGCATTTAAATAAAAATGACTTCTCCACTAAAAAAACTCATACCATTTAATGCTATCCCCGCTCTTGAATGGAATGCCCAGACCAACCCCAAATCATTCTGAAGACCAGCTGTTGCTCAGTAAATTCAGGAAATGTTACTAGAAGTAAGAGAACCCATAAGAAAAAAGAAAAAAAAAAAAGCAGCTGAAACTTTATAGTTCACCACAGGTAAGGAATATTTGGAGCTTTCTTAACATCTCTCTTGTTTCAGCAATTTTAGCTTTCCATGTTCACTGCTCTTACAGACCAATTCAGCACTCGCTACTGCTGGAACAGGCCAGAAGTACTCAGGCACTGTCACTCTGCTCATGAACCTCTGCGGATGTGCTGTGTGACCACCTTTGCCTTTTGCTTCAATTCTGTCCTGGGCACATGGCATCTGACTGACAACTCTTCATAGAAATGCCATCTCAAGCAGCTCCTGTCCCAGATCACTGCAGATTTTTCACATAGACACTCCATTGGTTTTGATCAGCTTTCTCAGAGCCTCAATATCATAATAACTTTGGATTCATCGCTATTTAGGGAAACATTATAAGAGATGCAAACGCATACACAGGTTTTGCAGACATTCCAAAAACAATGTTTTCACTCTACCAATCTAAAAAAATTACACACATATACACAAGTATACATATATACATACGTACACATCCATGTACTCCATGCAGAGTGACATTAATAAAATATTGGCCTCAATTTCTTTGCTATCACTGACCATTCTTTGGGATTAAAACAACCTTTGAAAGGCACAGAGATCATGCCTCTTATCTGCTTTTTGCAGACTCTACTAGCTACTGAAAGACTCTCCATTTTTTCCATTCAGTTATATGTCCTGACTTCAATCTGTGTTGTTAGGTGATCTAATCCTCCCCTTCAACCCCCAGGGTATATGCTTTCCTTCCACAGTTATTGTGGGCCTTGAATCCAGACTTGAATGCTCATTTTCCTGCCCAGTGGGCATTGCCTTGACAAGAACACACTTATTTAAATGGATGACCATCAAATTTTGACACTCCTTGATTGTTACCTCTTCCTCAGGTGCAAGATTTCTTCTTATTGTCTGCTGTGGTTTTTAGTTCAGCATGGTGGCAAGTGAAAGCACAAAAGGCAATAAAGTCTCATATTTAAAATTGAGTTTGAGAGGGAGAATCCTCAATATCAAACAGAATTCATAAACTGTAGACAAACTTCCCTTAATGATCATAACAGCCTAAGGAGAACTTAATTAAAATCACTGGAGACATCTCTAAGCCAAATTATACCCCTATACACAGTATTTTAAAAGGAGGCCAAGAGAATCACAGCAGAAGCCAGGGCGTCTTCATTTTGCTGTTACATTCTTCAACTAATGGATAAATAGCAGATGGTGTTTCAGAATTATCAGGTTAATCCAGCAGGCTTGTTTACCAGGTAACAAGCTAGAGAGGAACAGCTCATGGTTGTGCTGAAGGTTTATAGGAAAGTAGCACACACATGGTGACCACAGTATGATAAGCAACAACACAGCATTGTATTTGCAGGCAACATTTGGTTATACTTTCTCTGTGTGATTCTAACTAATGACCCTTAGGCTGCAGGCCATATATCTAAAGAATATAGGTATCCAGTTCTAGGAATGATTCCATTTTTGCACCCTATATTTACTAAAATATGAGTCACCATTAATTCGTTTTCACAAGTTGTCACATTTAAGATAAATGAGGCACTGAGTCTCAGTTAAGATGCAATTTAAAAATACATTGGATGTATTTTGCAGGTGTTGAAGGGGGTTTATCTTCTAGAACAGCAGTTAGGATAAAGCAGCTTGATTAATTCATTCACTAAAACTGCTTTTAGCACTGGATGATTTAGCCTGTGCTAGCACTATACGCAGTTTAATTTTACATTTATTTTCAATTATTTTCTTAGCATCACTCCAGTGCTTCCTGCAATATCTCCTGCATACTTTAAACGCTTCCTCCCTCTGTCATCTTCAGTTTTAAAATATTTGTGACTGTTGCTATACCTGACAATAGGCATCATTTTTCCAAGAAATGCATGCTCGGTTTTTTACAGGAATGTAAATACTTGAATACAAAGTTAAATTTATATGTAACCTTAAGTCATATATTCAAATAGAAACTGCAAGAACACTTTTGCAGCTTTCAGAGTTGCATCTGCATATAAAGCCACTATTTCCTCTAAGTCCTGCTCTCTTTTATAGCTCTCAATAGCCACATTTCAAATTCTGTTTTCATTAGTGAACATCCCATTATTTGAAAAGGGAATTGCCACTTATGTATCACAGAAATACAGCCTTCTCTATCGGTTACTTGAATCAAAAATATCATGCTTTTAACAAATTTGAATCAAATCTGCCTACATATACTAAAATAATATGCCAAGAGTTTTGAATATACCATTGATAACAGTGGCTTATACAATAGGAGACTGAACATAAGTGCAGTGGAAGCATAACCGAACGAATGTATTTCTTCAGAAAAGAGCCATAAAATCCCCTGTAGAAGCAATGATTATAAATCACTATATAAATATTTAAAGTCCTTTTTTTTCAATATGCTTATAAATGAAACACTTCCAAGACAATAAAGGTATCCGTAGGAATGCAGACAATGGTAGCTGATCTATTTCTACTGTCATTCAGTGTTGCAACAGAATTCTATGCCAGGAGACTACTTACTTTACTATATAATACACTCACAGTTTGACACTCCAAAGTTTGAGAGATCTGAATTCCAGCTAAATTCATTAAAGAATACTTCAGTGCCAAGAACGGTCTCTCCTCTCCCAGATTCTGCCAAGACCACAATGAGTATGCTCCTTCCCAGGCCAGTAGGACTGAGGAGAAGTTTTCCTGAAACCATAGTGCCTGGCACCAAGCCCAAGAGCAGAGACAGTATCGGTATCTCCCACTTGCAGATAGCTGGGCTCTATAAAGAACCTGTGTACTAAGGCTCCCGTTGAAAACTGACTGCGTTCACACAAGTAACAACTGTACCACAGGGTAGCCGTGTAAGGGGAAAAAATTGCCAGGACATATTTAACCCCTGTGTGCTTAACTTCATGACTGGATGTGAATAAACAAGAATCTCTTGTAACTCGTGATCTTTTTTAGCTAAAATAACACAACGTTTTTTCCCACTCAACTACAGCCATCCCTCAGAAAAATAAAATAAGTAATATGAAATACCTTAAGAGGAAGAACTTCTTTATTAATACCATAGAAGTAAGCCATTGCTTGTGTCCACGAGCAAAGACCTGCTACATTTCCACACACTTTTTTAGCAGTCTCAAGATTATAATCCTCCATATCCAAATAAGGCTCTAAAAGATCCACAGTTTCTCCTGTAATTGAGTCCTAGGCAATGAAAAGGAAAAATTATTTTTTAAAATGGATTTTAGAATAAAGACTGCTTCGCAGAAACATTTTTCTTTTCAAAAACATGGTGCTACCACTTCTTACAGAAGAAATGAACAAAACAACACCGTTGCCTTTCACTCTTATAAAGGACAGATTAGTTGTTTTTTGTGAACTCAACTGAAAATAACTCCTACTTCTATTGCAACAGATTGACTTGAGTTTGCATTTAATATCCCTATTTGACCCATAAGATTTACAGACATTACTTGTATTCGTAGCTCCATGACAACTTAAGCTGATCTAAGTTACTCGTGCTACAGCACTGTACGTTCTTTCCTCTCCCCCTCAACCAGGTGTTCTTGCCCCACTTTTAATACCATCGCCAATGCTCAGTGAGCTAGTTTGGAAGCTAATATGACAGAAATCTAATTCAGCAAACTAGTGATCAGTTTTCTTCTAGGCTAGTTCTCTGAACAAGCTCACCATGGCATCAGATAGGAACCAGTGTGAACACAGCTAAGGGAGTCAAACATGCAGCTTTACGAAGAAAAAGGGTCAAACTGCAAGGCACTGACTTCACTCCACTGAAGCTAACACTTTTCCCTAACTTTAAAAGTGATTTCTTTCAGCTGTTCACTTATTATTCTAATCTCAGATTTTTTCCACCCTAGCCAATCTGTTGAGAACATGAAAAGCCAGATCTTTGATGATGGTGGTTAATGGACAATTATGTAAGTGTCACAAGAAAATGGAATTCATCTCCTTAAGCTATGTATAAAGTAGAAGAGCTTATACAGGGTAACAATGGTTGCCTAACAATAGAGGCATTAAGAGTCTTCCTTTTTTGGCAATGTATCAATGACTTTCTTTTAACCCATCTAAAAATCATCCTTCATTCATAGTTAAGCAATATACCCGTTTCCTGCTTTCCTGCATAGCTGACTGTCTTGTACTTGCCTAATCCCTAGCTACTACAATAACAAAGACATTCATTATACTGTTCCTAAGATCAGACATGGTGATGTTTTCACTATGAGCATTTGCTAAAATGTAAAATAGGGCTGGACAAGTATTTTGACTTTTTCATTCTCCTACACAAAATTATGAGCTAGGAAGCAGGCAAAGGTGAAGCAAAGACCAATCAGCAGTGTCCTAAGTCTCTGTTCAAGAACTTGAAAAATGTTATGCTTTTCCTTCTAAGTAATGAATTTTAAAACCCAAGGAACTATTTCATCCACAAATCTTCCTTGCCTAAAAAAATTAGGAAAGAACAAAAATCTCACAAACAAGCAGTGTAGTCTATTCAGAACTCCAGACACAACAAGCTTTCTTCTCATATATACTTATCTTGGAAACAAGACGTGAGGCAGAACAGCATGTGAGGTACCTCACCAGGGATAGAAGTAGACTAGTGCTCTTCACCACATTCATCGGCATCACTTCCTGCAAGAACTCAGTCCCACAGAGGTTGCTCACACTCCTCTGAGTAAAGTTAAATGTGTTGCAAACTACCAGCAGGAACACATACACTATTAATAAGTGCCAAAACTGGAAGCGTCATTAGAGAGAAGCTTGAGTAAGGAGTGCATAATTAGTCCCCATTATCTTTAAACTAATTTCCTCTTTCTGTTTAATGAAGATAGCACTTGGAAAAGTGACCAGATTGACAGCCCCAGGAAGAGGCTGTCTACAGAGGCAGTGCGAGTTTCCACATGGTGCCTTGTCAATACGGCTCACTGGGAGAAATGGCTCCTGGGGATAGTGGGAACCATGGTCTCAAGCCCCATCTGCGCAACAAAACCACTCCAGTAGCTTAGAAAAGTCATCAGCAAAGTGCACAGCTGAAGCAGATTAAAAAAATCAGTGTACAAATGAAAAAGTGTGTTCTGCAACATTGCAGAAAACCCAGGTTTTGCCAAAACCGGCTTGGTTTTCTGAATTTTAAAGTTGGGCCATGATTCTGCCATTCCATATTCCAGCCTAGCTCTTTTTCTGGTCCAGCTATTTGTGAGACAAGGGAAATTTTTCTTCTCTTCCCTGCAGAAAAATTTCCGTTCTTGTCTCACAGTTCAGTGCATATTGCTGTAAAAGGGAGAAGCTTCTGTCCTGACAGAAATAAAAACCTATGTTTGCTTATTTTTCTTACAGTCGATACTAAGGTTCTCAGTTCATTCTGCATTTCGCTACTTTTCTAGTGAAAGAACACCAAAAGTTCCCAAATATCTCAGTATTTTTCCTGACACAATGCTAATTTTCTTCTGTATTTCCTCCTAGTTCCCCACCAAATAATTCTGGAGATGGAGTTCTAGAGCACCTTATATGCAAACACACCTGGTAGCACTGGAGATGGTGAGCCATTTGAAAAATCAACAGTGAGTCCTTTTAAGATAAATTCCTACTGAGAAGCAGGAGCTGCCTGAATAAAAATAACACTAAGCTTCTCCAGATTTGATCTTGTGCTTGGGATACTTGTGTCTGCCATGAAAAATGTGTGGCCCAGGAGAAAGATTACTGAAATAATGAACTATGAAAAAGGAGAGGAACACAGTCATAAAGGTATCCACAACTATAGGTACACAAAAGCCTCATCTGTTTCAAAATACCTTTAAAGGTAAAAGACACTTCCACGTGATTTCATAAGGTAATTATAGAGTAGTAATAGTGCCACTGTTAACTTCTTACCTTCTGGAAAGTAAGCAACATGCTAAGAAATCCTGAATTATTCATTAGCTTCAGAGCCTCAGTCCACGATGGCTTCACAGATGGGCGTTCTTGATCAGGTGTTACTGAGTCTATTTTCCTTTGGAATAAAAGTAGCACACAATCCATAATTCTCATTATCAAGTGAGGAGGTTTACCCAGTTTTCGAACAGTTGCAATGTCAGAAGGTTTTATTGTCTGAAAAATTAAAAAAGAAAATAAACCATTTATTTAAGCAACCACTTGATGGTAGAGAAAGACGTTTTTTGGGAGGACTGTGTATGCAATGCAATTGCTGCAGTTTTGCAGGACACTCAGAAGCAGTACTGCAGAAAGTCCTTAAAGGTAGTACCACTCAATGGCTGCTTTATTACCCAACAGTAAAGAAGGTACTGCCCACCTTACCTCTGCACTGCCTCAATTTTCAGGTTTTTTCTACAAGCATTAACAAGTCCGTGCTAGTCCTTTCAATATTATTTTTTTAAGTCAAAAGCATAAGCCATATTATTACAAATAACAATCATTAACTACATGCATGTTCAGAATATCTTTGGTTCTGACCTGCAGGGCTGCCTCAGCCTCTTCCAGTGCAGGTCTTGCAGCTTCAAGCTTCTCTTCTGCTGCTGCTTTATCAATGGCAATGTCATCCACAATGGCCTGAGCCTTGTCTTTTACCTTTTGCACCTGCATTTTCACTTTTTCGGCAGCTTGGGCTTTCATAGTTACTTCCAGTAAAACTTCATCGGCTTTTTTTGAAGCTACAGCCAAATCTTTCTCCTTCATCACCAACTCTTTGGAGAGCTGATTTACTGAATCCTCAGCTTCCATCAGTTTTGCAAGACCTGTGTTGAACAAATTCCATTTTAGCATCAGGAAGACCTATTGAGAAACCTCAGTGAAGTAATCTGGATACTTAAAATAAGTCACTCAGATTCATATTTAGGAACCCCAGTGAGTGATCCCATTTGATGAATATAAAAATTTAGCAGGGGTAATACCCATTCGCTATTTAATTTTTCTTTTCTTGTCTTTTTTTTTATATGGGTAAGAGTCTTCAGAGTCTGTCACTTGATCATTTGCTTATAGTCTTATATATGAGAGGGACACCAAAGATTAAACACACATAGCGAAAAGCATTAGTATTGTGAATGGCACTCTTAAGAATTAAGCGTGCAATTTCAGAAACCCATGAGACCATACGGAGTACTAGACTGTACTCTCTGTACAAAACAAAGAGGAGGAACCTAGCATCCTGAGCAATGTAAGTGAAGACACAAAGAGACTAGGCTGAAATCACCTAGAAAAGTTTTAAGTATAAAAATCCCTATATATAAATGCATGCATGTAAATGTAAATGCATTGTGTAAATCTTTCTAATCCTCAAAAAAAAAGCACATACGTTCCTTCCAGGCAGCCAGACGCCTTCTGCCTACGGAAATATGTGTACATAGCTCAGTTCTACAATTGGTGACAATGGGAGAAGAAACCATTTAAGTTCACATTCACTTCCAAACACCATTCAATTTCAGAAGCTGTCTTAATTGTTTACAGTGTATGACCTTGTGCAGTGCAATATTTTGGAAATTTTACATTTGGCACATAACTATTTCTTTAAAAGATTCTTCAGAATGACTCAATCTGAACATTTATTTACCTTCCCTCATATTTACTTCTAGGATGTTTAAATGTGAAAACTAGGATCTCAGTAGTTCCTTGGCACGCATACACATCAAAGCAGGAGTTCCAGGAATTTTAACTGCTAACTAATACTATTTCCAAATCTCATCAGCAATCTGCAATATTCACAGAGTTAATTGAAACAAAACTTCCATATATTTTGCAATCACACACAACGCAGTTAAAAACATAGGAGTCTACTTCCAAATGAAAGTGAGCTCACAATTTAAATAAACTAAATCTCTAGATGTCTAAGAATCTACACTTTTACATTCTTTTACTCAGATTCTTCTTACCTTTTTAAAAACAAACAAACAAAAGAAAACACAAAAAACCAAACAGATTTTACAGTACCTGTTCTCATGCGCTCAGACAAACTTCCAACATTAGCAAACTTCTCTTTGTAAATAGCTTTGTAGCCTCCAATGAAGGACAGGTAAGATTTTGGAGTCACAAATGTTCTTCGCCTATATCGTTCAAAGTATTCAACACATTTTTCAGCTACAATATCTTGAAATGTTCCCATGGTGTTAACAACACTTTGTTTCACTTCATCTGTGCACTCAATATGGTAAGAGACTAAAAAATGCTGTGCAACCGCTACAAGAGCATCTTTGGGCCAGCGCTGGAACCAGTCCATGGTACAGCCTGAAATCAGACCTGGAAATTTGAGTGCACGAGTTCTGAATTTTTCCCCAACAGGAGAAAAACAAAGAACCACATGCAAGTTATTACGAACTCGAGCAAGAAAGTAATTATAAAGATTTTCACCAGTGGGAGTACGCCTTGGGTACTCCTTCTTCATTGCCGGTATCAGGTCTTGTGTGATTTCACCTATTTCATCTCGTGCAAAAAGATTTGAAACTTCACCTGAAGCCAAAACATTGTTCATGTACTCAAGAAAAGATTCATCTCTGATTTCATTGTCTGTGAATATAAAGATAATGCCCTTTCCTTTTTGCCCAGCAGTGCGGTACAAGATTTTCAGATCATCCAAAAGGTTATTGGTGGCATATGTTCTGGGATAGAAAAGGATTAAAGAAAGAGAGAAAAAAAAAAATTACAGATCAGCTTAGGAAGTATCTATCATCTGGCTCAGCTTCCTTAAGGGAAGAAAAAAACTCCATAAGAAATTAATACCATATCTCCTGGTTTCATTTTTTTTAGTGTTTTTCTCTTAAACATCTTCCCAAAGTGAATGATCAGTACTACAAATCACAGGAAAGGAGGTGAAATAAACAGATTAACTTGCTGGAAAAAAGGTGGTAAAAGCAATACTATGTCTAAGTTAATTATCATACTGCCTTGCATCTCTACAGTTTGCAGAAGTTAAATCTTTATTAGAACTGTAGGTTAATACAGTTGGATTAAGTTGTCAAGTAGGTTCTGATACCTGTCACCATTCCGTAAATACAGCTGGATTATCTTTCAAGGATATTGAGAGCAGGTTAAAGGAAATCATTAAGAGACAAGAATAACCAAGACTGAGGTTTTTATTGTGTTATTTGGTTTAACTGAAATCAAGCCCCATAAATCCTGTTTGAACATTATCACTTGGGCTGATCAACCCTGCTGCAAATTGAGACCATGACTGGTTCTTTTATTATGCCTCTTATGGCTGGTGCACACAAGCAAGATTCAGATGAAGTCAACACAAATTCAACTATAGATTTCAGATTATGCAATACAAAAGGAAGTAAAGTAACGTTAATAAAATGTCAGATTGTGCTCATTATGTTCTTAGCCAATTAAAGCTGAAATTAGGAACCTCTTTTCTTTGAAACAGGTTTCTTATTTTCAAGAGTCTCTTCAAAGTCATAAGTAATACTTGCAATACACACATGACCCATTCTTCAGTATTTGAAAACACTACTCAATTTTTCTATTAAATGTGCCATACAGAAAGTCTCCCAGTTCTCTCCCAGCTCCATCTTACCACTGGTCTACAGATACCCCTAACGGATGCACTGCAGAACTTGTAAAAGAAACCTAAATTTTCAGTTTGCATGTGCCAGCTACAGTTATTACAGTGATTTGTGGTATTCTCATAAGACCATAAGAATTTGTCTACTGAGTCAGAATAGTAGGCCATCTAGCTTGATACTCGGCACTGGCAATGGGAAATGCTACTTAGAGAGAAAACATGAGCCAGCATTCTCTCTTCACTGCTCAGTTCTTTGTTCCCCCCTCCATATTCATAGCCATTGTATTAGGAATATTAGAAGGTATGTCCATCTTGTCCTTTCTGTATTCTGTTATGAACTTGCTGATACTGTTTTCTTCCACAGCCTCCTGCGGCAAATTACAAAAGATGACTATCTGTTTTGTAAATACACACTTTCAGCTACCTTCTTTTAGCCGACCTCCAGTTAGCTTCAGCAAATGAACGCTTCCTAAGAGACAGAAACATTTATTTGCCTTATCAATGCATTTTGAATCCTGCAAGTCTAGGGACTCTATTCTGTGACTCTACTCTTTCTTCTTTCCCTCCTATTTTTGTTCCTGTTCCTTCCTTCTGCTTCTGGGACACAGAAGAGACCAAAATTTGTCTGTCCTTCTCTTTCCTTTCATCAGAAACCTCATGACATTGTTCAAAGACCTGATATATCTCTCTAAGGAAGATTTCTCAGTGCATTGAGTAGTTTGCAGGGTGAAATACACACTGCCAGCCCTCAGTGCTCACCCCTGTAAACCCTATGTCAAAAGAGAAACAGGTGAAAAGCAGTGGTTACTCCCAGTCACTTCAGGAAGGTTTATATAGAATGCCTTCCAGGCAATTAGGTGCCCATGCTGACCAAGCCTTGGAGAGATCTCTTCCAGGCCTCTTGTCAGGAATGACAGGGACAGTTTCAAAACAACATCTAGAGAATAAAGTCAGAGAAAACAAGCACTCCTGTGCTTGTACTCTTTCTCTACTTGTCTTCCCCCAACTCCTTCTCCCTCTGAAAAGAAACCAAATAAATGGAATTTAAAATACAGGCTTCTAACTTTAAAAAAAAAAAAAATATTAAATTCCAGCACTACCTACAATCAAGTCATTAATAGCAGTTGTACTAACACAGTCTGGGGTACATAAGCATCTATAGAAAAAGTTATTATTTCCCCTGCCCATCAGCATTTGCCCACTATGCAGAGTACATCAGCAGATTATTCCACATTATCTTTTGTGCAAAATGGTATTTTTAGTGGGATTTCACAGTGGTACATTGCAGATTCAAATGCTGAAGGAAACAGATTTCTTGTCAATAGCATAAAGGCACCAAACCAAAGACCCAGGATCTGTCATCTATAGACTCTGCATTTACATGGGTGCTTTTGATTGAAAATGTAGTTTACAATGAGGGATAAAATGTTTGACAAGTTTGCATTTGAAGTTGATTGTGAGCAGTTCATTTCTATGGCAAATTAAGGAGCAAATGTCTATGTACACTGCACTGTGTTACCTTGTTAAAGTGATCTGAAAGGTCTCATATCCAGCAATATATGACGCTAGTCTGGTCAGACTCTGTTTTCCAGATCCACCCACACCCACCAACAATGCATTTCCTTGTGGAGTACGAATAATCCGTGATATTTTAATCAAATGGATGATTGCATCCTGTGTATTGAGAAAAAAATAAAGGATCAAAAGATGTAAAAATGATATAACGTATATTCATCTGAAAGCACATTACTGAGCGATTGCTTCTCAACAGCCAGATGCCTTCTGTGGAGCTTATGCCAAAGAGTCAGTGTTGTACTCATCAAAATCAGTAAGAGATTTTCCCCTGACTTCCCTGGGCATCAGGGCTAGCCCAAGAGAAATGTCCTTGTATCAAGCTCATATGAAGAAACGTCATATGCAGTGTTTGTACTTGGCAGAGCTGAGGGCATGCCCCTTAGGGGATGGAAGGAAAAGTAGAAAAGATGTGGATTAACAACCTCCCCCAACCTTTTAGCTGAGCTATTTACAGGCTCTCTAAATAGGCTGCCAAATGTAAAATACAAGTACACTATAGACATTTCTTATTCAACAGCTGTATTTATCATAGAGACATAAGTAATTTGAAATGTCCTAATAATCTGTTAAAGCACCCAGCCTAAAGCTGAAGAAAGCACCATGCATCAAGAGAGCTTTGAGAAGGAGGTAACTTCCAGAGACGCGAGATGACATTCACAGTGTGCACTGTAGAAACAAACGAGTCATGCTTTGCATTATGCACGGCAGGAGAAAGAACAGTTGTGAACTGCAAAGAGATGGAATAATTTATGGGAGTGAAGGCAAACAGGAGACAGCAGCATAGCTTTATAGTGTTTATTTGTAAGGCTCGCTGGATACAGGGCTAGCCATTCTGAGCTATTTCCAAGATAATTTGATAGAAACATTCAAGATCTATGTATCACTAAATGCAAGAGACTGGGCACTTTTTGTATTAATATAATTACAGGCTCTAATACCTTGAAAAATACTAAATCCATCCTTGATCCTCTGATTGTTTCATTGTACTGTTGCATGAACATCTGCAATCTTTCAGCCAAACAATCCAAAGAAGGGATAAGCTCATAAATTTTAGGAGCCTTCAACTCTGCATCATCAGGTTCATCTCCAGTAGCTTCTGGGACATCACGCAAGAAATCCACAAAGTACAATTCTGTGGATTCACCTTCAAATAGATTTTGACCATGTTCTGCAGTAGCAATCTACAACAATACATTAAGGATTACTTTAGTAATGAAACATTTCATTGGCCTCTTTCTGTGGCAAATACTTGAACTTATTTGCCTACCTTTTTCATCGTGTCTTCAAACCAGTCTTTATCACTTTGGCTGATGAACCTGTCTGCAATAACACGTCTGCACTCATGCTGGAACAAGGCTACCAAAACCCTGGTGCTCTGGCAGACTTCAGAAGTAACTGTAAGTATTCCTTGCCAAATACGACTGAGGTCTCGTAAATTAAAGATGTAATGAAATTTAGCTGGAGTTGGTAACATCTACAAAATAACATCATAAGCTATATTCAAATAACTACTAAATAAAAATATTTTCTATATAGTATTAAATGAATATAGACATTTTCACAAACTTCAAAATCAATATTGCATACCGCATGCTTGGTATTTAAGAAGCAAAGGTAAAAATGAAGAAATCACAGTAGCAATGACTAGCTCTTTAATTTCACATAAATTTCACTTGAGTTTCTTTGAATCTTTCAAGTCCCAGGAACATGGACTGAAGGGTAGCCAAGACAGGTTAGTTAATGATGGCATTAAAGGCCACAGTAGAAATGTCAGCATTGCTTAACCTGTGGTGTTGCTCCTGCCCTTTCTTCTAGATCATTTCTGTCACTCTCTTTTGTCCTTTCCAAGAACGTGTGAGGAAAAGTTCATGAGGAAAAAGAAATGTAGATGAGGAAAAGCAAAGAGAAGAGAGCAGAAAAAAGAGGAAGGAGGATTTGAAAAAAATAACAACTTGGCAAAAGATGTATTTTCTCTATAGGCAGTTAATTAGCAGTAATAAGCATAATTTGTGTTGAATATACTGGTCAATAGTTTCACTAGAACTCTCTCTATTCCTCTGTGAGCCAAAATTATGTCTACAGTTGAGTTGTTCGGGAAATTCTGACCAACCTTTTTTGGACTAGAAAACATCATTTATCAAATCCCTGCCTATCCCTATCTTTCCACCATTCTCCTCCACTTTTTTCATTAGAAGATCAAATTTGGCACACATTTCTATGCTGTAATTTTACTCTTAACTGTTAAAAATTCATTCTACACATAGATTTTATTTTCTATTTCAAAGCAACATTTGCTTAGGAATTGCGGTTAAATGCTTGTACAATCTGTTTGAAATGGAAGAAGTAAATATTTAGAATTTACTAAATACCAGATTTCATTTGTTTTGAACTGATTCCCTTGCTGCCAAATTGGACTTTAATTCAGATCTTTAAAGTTTCTCACAATCCCAAACGTCTTTATAGAAGATTCCTATTTAACTTTGAATTTATGGTTCCTTATGCCCTTGACATTTTCTCAACCAGAAGACACCTAAATCTTCCTATCAGCTATGATTACTATATTACAATTACATAATTTAATTCTTATATTAGCTATGGAAGGCACTGCACATGATTATGGTTTTAGGTAGCTAACTAGGTGCTGATAGCAACAAATTCAGAACAGAGGCACGAGCCAGCAGTTATATATGCAGGTCACAACTTTACAATATGAAGTATGAACACACATGACATTACAGAAGACCTGGGTCTTGTTGCTTTGTCATGGTACAGATGTTTCAAAGGCTTCTTAACAGATGCAATTTTACCTTTGCTTTTGTTGTTTGCCAAACCTTTCGAGTTGTAGATACTAATGCTGAAGCCAGTTTACATATTTCTGCAGGGAAACCTCGCTCTTCACAGAAATAGCCTTCAGCTATTGTTCGAAATATTTTGTCAATAGAGGAACTGGAAGGCAGTGTGCAGTTATAGATGGTGAACTGGCGTTTCAGGCGCTGTGGGATGTCATTCCGACCTCCCCCAGGGTGAATCATAGCAGCCACAAATTGGATGTCAACCACATTTGTGAATTCTCCTGGCCTCTCCAAGTTGTAGAAACCTTTCTGTTCCATCAGCTGTCTTACAATCTCATTGGTGATCTAGTTATCACCAAAAAAAAAGAAATGGAGCAGTTAAGTATTTCAGGGTTCTCAACTTTTTAAAAAGAAAAAAAAAGAAAAGAGGAAATCTCTAACAAATCAGTAGACAGAAGGAAAGACATCCCTTTTCTTTCTTAATTTCAGGTATTCTGCTGGACACTTCAGCAATTTATAAAGCCGTGCAACATGGTACGAAGCAATCTGATGCAGTGGATTCGCTGCATGTAAGCTTCACGAGCTAAGTAGTTGTGGACATGAGGTCAGAGATTCAACTGGATTTCCATAATATCAATCTAAGAAAATTCAGTACTTTAAAGTTTCGAGACAGACTACATATTCAGATTGACACAGGCACTTAGGTAGTGACAAAGAATGGTTAGTTTAGCCCAAAGTATAGTCACACATTCACTTGTACAGATGCAGTGAGAGAACAGGATTACAAAGCTTTACTGGGAGTGGGAAAATTAGGTTTCCTCAGCAGTAATTTTTTTCAAAATTTAAGTCAGATTTTCAGAGTATAGGTCTATAAGTATTCAATTACAGAACTTCAAGACATCCAGCTAGTCTGGGATGTAAACTGTGATGTTAGATTTCACCTAATAATAACCGCACTTTAAAGCCCAGCGCAGATGGAAGACGGAAGGAGTCTCATTTCCCAGACTGGTTCTTAGTACAGCTAGTTTGGAAATTCTGCATGCTCTGTGTGTAACCAAAACAAAAGGCTTAAAAGCTACAATGATTGCACCAAGTGGCTTGATGCTGACCCTAATCTTTTGGGGCTGACAGCTTATCGTTCTTGGAAAAACTGACTTAAGGAAATTACTTTTAGTACACATACATGGTCAACTCCATATTATGATACCTTTTTCATAGACTTCCCTATTTTTGCAACCCGCAGATCAGCATTTCCATCAGCAGCAATGGTAAGACCACCAATTCCCAAACGCTAACATTTTCCTTTTACCTGATCACCCCATTCATTAATCACAGGCATGTTGATGTCATCAATAAAGACTGTCATTTTCTTCCCTGCCGGAGGACCATATGTGGTGCCCATTCTTTTATCTATGTAACTTTCTATGCTTCTTTGAAACATATTTGGTAGAGTTGCAGAAGAAAAGTTTAGGCATTTGGTCAAGTGAACATCAGGATCATACTTGCTTGTGTAATCCTGCAAGATAAACCAATTTTAAGTAAAGTGCAACAGTAACTCCAGATGAATTCAGCCAAAAGGGAATGCAGATGCTCAGCAGCCCTGCAAAAATCAGACATATACAAAATCTCAGTACTGCTATTAACGTCAAAATGTCAAATAGCAGTTTATTTAAGATAAATACACCATCTCCAACCTGAAATTCAAACAAACTCTCAGTTAATATTTTGCATAAAGTTTCAAAGTATTAAGACTTAGAAGCTTTTAACAGACTTCACTAAATGTTACAAAAAGTAGACATGTGACAACTCAAGATGCAAATAAACTTTGCATCAGTGGTTGTCAGGGTTTTTCTAAATTCAAGCTGTTAACGATGATCTATTACAGCAGTCTGCAAGAAACAAGTGAAAAACCAAATCCTTTCACATGACAGCACCATAACTTAGAAGAAAAGCAGTGTAGAGAAATGGTAGTGTAAAATTAAACCCAGCCAAATCACATTTACTGATAGTTATCCTCTCTTAATGAAGAAAGGAATCCTTGGTTTTATGAATGCATACAATTCCCATAGCTGCTGCTGAAGCCCTAAAGCAAGAAAGTTCCACTTTTTGCGTTTAGTGAGGTTTTATAATAGAACCGGGAAGAAAAATATGTAACCCTGGAGTCACACCAAGGCATATATATAAAGCACTGGAAATATTTTGTTTAGCAAGAGTCCTGGGACGTAAAAATATTATTAAAAATCCTCAATTTCCAGCATTATTTCTTTTTAAAGATTCAGTTCTTCTGCAATGATGACAAAGTCATTTAAATTATTATCTTTATAACAAGGTTGACTAGAAATGTTCCCATTTTGATACCTCAGAAAAACAAACCTATATCATTGCTGTTTAAATGCTCTAAGAACAACGCCAGTGAGACATACACTCTGTGTGACAACAGCAAGGAAGATACAGCTAAGCCTCCTCAAAATATTTTGATGAATAGTGTTAAACTGTTGATTTCATTGATACAGTGTTGATACAATGATCTCAATTTAAGAAAAGGTGCCCTTCATAAATCAGTTTTCCTCAGACATCACAAAAATGACAGTCTACACATGCAACATACATGCAATAGTCCTGTATTTGGTGAATACTCTTGACAGCTGATGGTTTGGTGCAGGTCACTGCTCAGATCTCTCCTCAGGGCTCCAATAGTTTATACGAAACTGCTCAGGTGCTGGCAGTTGGGGCTGTGGGGCAGCCCCTTGCAAGAAGAGGACAGGGTTTCCCCATGTCAGATACAGGCAGTTCCAGCTGGCTACAACGGACTCACCAGAGCCACTCCACCTGTGTAAGAGAAGGCGAAATGCTGCCTGGCAGTTCAGAGAGAGAAGTGAGAAAAAATGTGAGAAAAACTGCCCTGCAGATGCAAAGGTGAGAGAAGAAAGAGGAGAGGAGGTGCTCCAGGAGAGATTTCCCTGCAGCCCAAGGAGAAGACCATGGTGGTACAGATTGTCCTCCTGCAGCCCATGGAGGACCACGTTGGAGCAGATATCCACACTGCAGTCCCTGAAGGTCCCCATGCCACAGTAGGTGGATGTGCTCTGAAGAAAGCTGTAGTATGTGGAGAGCCCACGTCAGAGCAGGCTCTTGTCAAGAGCTGAGGGCTCTGGAGAGGAGCTGATGCAGGAGCAGGTTTTCTGGCAGGAACTATAGCTTGTGGGGAACCTATGCTGGAGCAGTCTGGTCCTGAAGAACTGTGCCCCATAGAAAGGAACCCATGTGGGAGCAGGGAACAGTGTGAGGAGGAAGGAGGGGCAGAGAAAAGCTGTTATGGACTGACCACAGCCCCCATTCCCATCCCCTGCACCACTCAGGGTGGAAGAAGGTAGAAGAGTTGGGAGTGAAGGGGTGAAGTTGAGCATGGGAAGAAGGGAGGGATAAGGGGAGAGTGGTTTTGGTGTTTAATTACCAATAAATTAAATTAATTTTCCCCAAGTTGAGTCTGTTTTGCCCCTGAGGGTAATTGGTGAGTGATCTCTCTGTTCTTCTCTAGACCCGTGTCCTGGGGTTGAGGAGGGGGAGGGAACCAGTAGCTGGGTGGGGGTCTTGTAGCTGGCCAAGGTCAAGCCACTACAACCATTCAAAAAACACACTTGTATTTTATTCATTATGGCTTTTCATGATCCTTACATGGTAACAGTAATAAACGAGAACTATTTTTGAAAAAGAAGAATATATTTAATGGGATTATTTTTGTTACTTAAACTGTCAGATTCTGGGTCTAATTTTCAACTCTACCATACCAGTTTCATGTTAAATTACGGATTTTTTGCAATTCATGAATTAATAGTACAGAGAGTAAAGGTCTTAAATAACACTCTAAGTTCTTTATTTTTAAATATACAGATACCTTACTCAACAAGAGTAAGTTGTAAGTAACAACAATAAGTAACAACCAACTCAAAGATTACTTCAGATTAATTCAGATTGCTACCTGAAGTGTCTTTACTTTTTCATGAAACCAGCTGCTTTTGTCTGGAAATTTCTTTTCCACAAGGTGTAGTAAAGCAGAATTCTACAGAAGGTGAAAGCAGAAGGGGAACAGTTGTGAAGGCAGTTAACTTTCACTCCTAACCTTAAATGAGATCAAATATCTACTGGCATTATGCTCCCTTGTGTAAGGAACATACTCTGCTCTATAGAATAGACACTGGGTAAGCAACTCCCAAGAATCAGCTCCAACTATTTTTAGGGACAGGAATGGCAGCTGAAGGCTGGAGGTTGCCAGTATCTGGCCAAAATCCAGTATGCAGAATATCAAGACCACCACCCAGACCCTGCCTCTTCAGTCTGCTAAAATAGTTCTCCAGCTGGTGCCAGGAACAGAAGTTGACATTACACCGGCATGCATGTTGGCATCAACAGCTAAGCTGAAAAAGTAGTATTAAAGGCTGCTGGCATTGGTACAACTCGCTTTATGTCAGGGCTCAGAAAGCACATGGCTGGGAGACACAAAATGGCTCCAGATTTTAAGAAAGCCAAAGGTCAATTTAGGCCAGTGTTTTTCAGTTATTTTCAATTTCAAGACCTCTGCAAATATCTCCAGGTACAGATTTGCCAGATATGGCACATTCAGCTGTCCCAACAGTAGATCAGTTTTATTTAGGTACCTTTCACTGATCAAAGAGTCTACAGGTTCCCCTGGAAATCACAGACACCATGCTGAAAACCGTTACACTTGCATTTTTTCAAATAAGGGATGCCAAGTTCGGTATGACATCTGGGTTTGTTTAGCCTTTTGATTATTAGCTCTTCTGTAGTAAGTTATTAGATTTTTAAGTGTCTTATGATTAACCTGCACCATTTTATAATATGGAAAGTATGCATTTGTTAATTTAGTAGACATCCTGTTATTATTTTCTTCTACAGAAAGAACAATACGTCATTTTCAGTGAAGGAATTAAGAGACCAGATACACTAAATATACCCTCTGAAAAGTCGCCCTGAGTAAAGATGGAAGTTCTTTATTTCTCTTCAGTTTGGCTTGTGAAGAAAGCCTGTGCAACAAGGGTGTACAAAAGATCAGTTCACACATGGCACCACCACCAAAGCACGGGGAAATGAAAAAAATCCTCCAAGGATTAGCAAAATCTCCAGTTTGAGATTCAAAAGGAAAGAAAAGAAAGCATACAAAAGAGCATTTATCCCATGACCTTGTGGCTGTGGTTAGCAAAGTTACGGTTTTTTGCTTGTAGACCACGTGAGTACTGGCAAAATCCTTAGTAAAAATGCTAGTATGTAATCTGAAGAAAAACCAAATTACTCTTACACTTCAATTTAACATTTGTGTCAATGTCAATTATTGCAATGTTATCATACAAAGATATTACATGTTTTTCCATTCCACCTACCTTAATCATAACCGTTTTGGCTGTTCCCTGTTCCCCTATTAGCAGAACAGCTTTTCCTTGCCTCATGATAACATGCATTAGAAAGTCTGTTCGGACACTGTCTACATTTGGAACTAGAATGGAAGTATATTCTGGTATTGAATCTTTAGGGTAAATATATTCAGGGACCTGCATAAGAAAGACATGCAAAAAGTTTGAGACTTTCTACCTGGCCCCACAATCACTTTGCATCACAACACAAAACCGAATGTACTTTACAAAATGTACATTAGCAAAACTTTCATTCCTGAAAGCCAAGCATCCACTTATAATCAATCAGTACCTTGACAAGCTTTTCTAAAAGTGTGTTAGACTAACGGGATATTTTCACTCCACCATTCTCTGTTACATAAAGAAAGCTTTTCCTTGCTGGGAGTTCTTAAATAGTAGGGCAATAGACAGCAGACAAAGCTAAGATCACTTCTGTTTCCCTTCCAGAGCTATTTCAAATGCATGTTCCTATTCTCTGCCAAAGATGTTTATGGAGAAAAGAAAAAAAAAATCTTTCAAAAAGGAAACTCTTGAGCATTTGTTAGAATTAATCTTCCTAACCAAATTATGCAGGAAATGCCTCTTACCAAATACATCTTTCTTGTATACTCATTAAGAAAGCTTATCATGTTGCAGCATACAAACCTTCTTTGACCAGTGCTCCCACTGGCCACAGGCATTGATAACAAATTCAAACATGGTTTCTTCTCCATTCACAGCTGGAAGTTCTTTCACTGCAGAGTGCTTCCGTAGGAACAGCTCCATTTTCAGCCTCTCATCCGGTTCCAAAAGAGCTCCAGCTGACCACATTACACCAAAAATGAACAAGCGAGCAATATGTTCCTCGCTGAGCTGCTTCTCATCTCGGTCAGACAATAAACCCTGCAAAGCAGATACAACATGTAACTATTGCCCTCCTAGAACAATGACAGCACAAATACAGAATGAGAGAGAGGAAAACTGAATGTCATATCTACCTGTAGGAGGTCAATAGCTTGTTTGATGTACATACATTCCAAAATTGGCATTTTTGGTGTCACAGCAGAGAAAACAAAATCTATCACATCCTGGAAAGGAAAAACATCATTTAAAGAATCTGTTTACCAGTTTCAATGGTATGATTTATTCTTACATGAGAACAATTTCTTAATTTCAAGTATATTCTAAACTTCATTCCAAACAAAGTTTCCCCCCCCTTTCTGGGCTTATAAATATTCATGAAATTTTGCTAACAATAACATATTAGAAAAATAACTTTGATGTACAACAGTTAGCAGAATTATGCATATGAGCTCCACACAGCAATTTCCTGAAGAGCAATTTGAAGACTGCTTTTCAGTTACATCAGGGATCTACCATTTGTGCGCTCCACTGGAGATTTTACTCTACCACTGTCATTTTTGTAGTGGGAAGATAAAAGCACTAGAATTGTAGTAATGATATGTATATAATGCACAACCTCACCACTATAAATTTCTATCTATCTATCTGATCTGTTCTGGCTGCCCCATAATGTACCTGTCCCTCTTGAAACCAATACTCTTGGTTTTCTGTAGAACCCTGGCAGGATGAAAAGGTAATTTTGCAATCGATTTTAATGGAATGTGGACTTTTCTCAGGTTACTCCATAATGATGGCTACCATGCCTGCCTCTGCCCAGTGTTCTGCAACATCTTTAGCAAAGTTTAAAATTGATGTAAAGTCCTCTCTGAGATTTGCAGTGCAGAATTATTTTAAAATACCGATAGCCATCCCTAGCACAGACTGATGTACATTATAACCTACTTTCACTTTCATTTAACAATTTTTAATATAATTCCCTCCCTGTGGGTTCCATTTGCCTTCATAATCTTTGAAAATCAACACTGCCTACTCATTCTGGGAAGTAAAAGTATAGCAGTGACACTATGGGAGATAGTAATTTTGGAGGATTTCCATTTATGTCTCCCATATCCTGTCAGTGAGAAAGCTAAGACGATGAAGACATTCAATCACCCAAAGATGTAAACAATCACCTACATATTTTTTAAAAATCCATAAGCTGCTTGCCCACACACACACCAGCTTTGTTCCAATTTTCAGTTTACCTTTTTGCCACTGAAGTTCTCTAATTATCCTATACTGAGTATTTATTGACACAGAGACTGAATCAAGATTTTTTTCCCACCCTCCTGAGTTCCATCTTACTAGAATAGTAACACACACAACAAAGATAAATATTATGAGAAAAAACTTACTTATGCATCTTAATCTAGAATAGGTCCCATGGCTAAGTGCTCTCAGAAAGAAGACAATCTGAATGTGGGCATACATAAGAGGAGGGAGGCTTAGAAAACATCTCTTTTTAGGTTATTTCTTGTTTACTAGCAAAGGTGCTTCCACCTCTGTGTGGTTGCTTTTTGTGGTTTACCCTCTGAAATGTATGTTTTGGCCCCAACAGTACATAGGGTGCTCAAGTGACTAATTGGGGGTTTCTGGGTTCTGCAAGGAATGGGTAGAAGTAAGTCATTGAAAGCAGCATGGGAGATTCGAATCTAAAGACTTTTAAAATTTGGATCTGAATCTCTCTGAGATTCAGTTTCTTCATCTGCAAAACAGACTACATGTCTCACAGGGCACTGCAAATTGTTTAATAATTGATTTGAGATAGATACTCAGAATAAAGATATTTCATGAATCAAAGTAGTCTGTACTTTCAAGAGCCCAATTTTCACCAGAGTGAGTTTTACGATACTTATGACTCCAGTGAGATTTGTGTAATTCTTTTTCTTTGAGTTTATGAAAAAAAAAAAATCAAGTCCGTATACAGTAATACTTTATTACTACTATTTTTAAAACAACACATGGCAGAAAGAAGGATGCAAGATCAACATAGCAATTAGCATGAATTAGCTACTTATTATGGTATTTTTTTTCGACGGGGGGTCTGGAAAAATGAGTTGGGCCATGACAAATGCACACAAATTGCAGAGAATTTGGATCAGGAATTTGCTATCCCTTAAAAGGAGACTGTAAAATGAAGTCAGACATTAAAAACTCATATGCGAAAAGACTTTCACACAGCGTACAGTCACTGTGGAACTCACTGGACTGTAGAATGCTCTTTAGGACAAGAAGTTGGCAACATACTCAAAGGGTTTAGACAAGCACAAGAATAATTAATTAATGCAAAGTTACCAGTATTTTTAATATTAATTTGAACATCAGTATCTAAATATTAAAGCTAATAAACTCTTTGGATGATATATTCAACTCTATGCTCCAGAGGCAATAGCAGCCTTTACCCAAATAAGAACAGGGTGACATTTAACGTGGAGGGAGGAATAAGTCACATCTGACTACTCTGCTGTTTTTAGGACTTCTCTGAAGTCTCCAGAATAGGCCAATAAGGGATCTAGGACACCAGATCCCCTAAAAAAAAAGGAAAGTGAGTGTGATTTAAAAATTACTCTTTTTTTTTTTGCATTTAAACAATACATAGACATGCTGAAACTTACGTTACTCAAATAACGTCCATCACTAGTTCAAGCTTCACACTTTGCAGACAAAATAAATAACGCCACTCAGGTAATTTTTTTAATTATTTCAGTTCTTTGAAACTGTCTCAGATAATGACTTCCATCAGCTATTCAACTCTGTTGCTAACAGGTAGAGCATCATTCACAGACAAGAAACTGGCAGTATAGCTTCTAAATTTAAGAGAGTAGAAACTTTAGATGGGGAGTTTACTTGGAATTACTCCTAAAGAGGGAAAGGGAGGGTGAAAGTCCAACCCCTCAATCACCATTTAAAAAAAATTCAGTGGAAACAGAAAGGACTCAGAGATAATATCAATTTAAAAAAAGGTTGGGTTTAGGGGGTTGTTTGGTGGGGTTTTTGTGTGTGTTTTTTTGTTTGTTTGTTTGTTTTTAATTTATCCTTGTCTTTTGGACTAACTCCTGTCTTCTATATAAAAACTAATGACTTACAGTTGAATTTATAATATACATGGAAAAAATAAATACATTCTTTCTGCTGATTCACAGCTATTATTCCTCCTACATTATTGCTACTTGCTGTACCTTCATTAATAACATTTTTATCCAATATGCAGACAAATACTATTTTTATGAGCATAAATAATAAATAATAAATGTTTATTGTAAGCAAATTGGAATTACTATAGCAGTTCTCTTACATCTATTTGGGTTGAGTTTAGATTGATTTCAAAAGGTCTCTATAGGTATACTTACAGACTGATTCTCCTTACTTACTATATTTCCATCTATAGCCTAATCTTCATTTTCTTCTAAAAATCAGATATTTGTAAGCTGCTTATATCCATGCTTTTCTTAATACTGGCATTAAATTCACCAAGGTCTGTATTTGGGGTTTGATTACCACTGGGGCGTCTTATTTCACAAAATTTTTTTTTAGAATTTATTTACCCATTCTTTTAATGTGGAGGAAAATAACAACTGTGAAAAGAGCCACCTGAATACAAAAGTAGTGCTACCCTCATCTGTAAAATCACTGTTATCGCTTCTATTATTTGAGAAGAAAAGATAGCTCATTAAAAGTGAAAGAAAACTGACAGCGTGACAGCTTTCATTTACATTTCGATAATTCCAAATGCAGCCTTCAGCACAGAACTAACTTCATATTTCACTGCATTTTCATCTCTCAATCTAATAAAATGCATATTTTTCTGGACTTTATTGCTATTGCTTCAGGCTTGGGTATTTAAATGTTGTTATTATGTTTTCAGAGCAAGTTGTAGCATAAAATATAAATAGAATTGTGGCAAAGAGGCAGTAAATTGACCCACATATACATTACTTCGGAAGCATATTTTAAAATTCATTATCAGAATTGTTTCTCTTGCTGCTGCAGTAAAACTATGTCATATCATTATGTTTTGGAGGTAGAACAAAATGAATAGCTTGTTAAACATTGGTTTTAAAGTAAACGGGCACTAAAATGAAACATATCTGTAAGAAGACATTTGTTAACATTCAAGGGATTCCAAAACTATATTAATCATTGCTTTTATCATGATTTATAAATAAACTTTCTGAAATGTCACTCGAAGTTCATTAAAAACTGCATTTGTAAAATCCAACAGCAATGAAAAACATTACAGGAGAAACCCCTGTGAAATTCAACACCAACTACACAAAAAACTGGCAGGAGAGCGCCAATGGGAAAGCAAGGTATAGAAGGAAGTTGCATTCGTTCCACAGATGTTGAGGAAATCAGAAGATAATAACACCGAAAGATTGCAAAGTAATGACTACTTCTTTTAAAAATTCCAAAGAAAAATAAGATTTTTTGTGTAATTAAACACAGTATACTGAGATTATGTTTTTAGATCCACTGTTGAGTACAATCATCCATAATATTAAGGAAACCTTTTTAATGATTCAGTATGCTAAGGCCAAATGGAGGGGAAAAAACATTCCGAATTCCCCCTTTAGATCTACTGATTGAACACGATTTAGTCAGAGAATGTATCAAAGAGATACCATCTCAAAACCATTCTGTTCCCTTGGAACAGAATCATTGATTATAAAATTAGGAGAGGCCACTATAGTCACCTGTGCTGAGTTTCAGAACACCACAGAGCACAGAACTGCCCTTAATTAATTTGAACTATAGAATGTCTTTTAAAAATAACTAGTGGGCCAGACGCATTCCTGTTGCAGCCAAAATTGAGAAAGATTCCACCAGAGTGCATCTAGCTTAATTTCTTTCTGAATTTACTTCTTTACATTTAAAACAAACAAGGAAGTTGATCCACTCCCTTTATGGATCCTAACAAAAATTAAAATTTCAGTAACAATTACAGCCAAAGAGAATATCTCTGTTTTGCCAACATACACTATAAAATAATTACACATTTAACAATTCATTGCCAACTAACCTATGTAGACAAAACAAGCATCCAAATTATTCATCTGTTATAGTTTCACTCATTAATGTTAGAGATAATTTTCTCTTTCTTTTAAAAAATCCTTCATCCTTATTTTATTACATAAACAAAGAGAAGTAAATAATTGAAAAAGCACTGAGGAAGAAACAATGTTTCATTAAATGAAGAATAAGAAACGCAATAATTTTTTTTCAAGTTGTTGAATTAAGTACCTGAAATACAGCATTAAAGCAACTCCATAGGACATCAGAGTATGTAACAGGTAGCGTTTGCAGCCAAGCTCTTAAAATAGGCTTCCAATCTAACACCGAAGAACTCATGAAGACCATCCCATTACGAGAAACAGTTGCAGGTGAAGCATTGTCAATGTTGTGAGGTTCAAAAATAATTTTGCAACTGGGGGACATCGGAATACGATCTCCATTGGCCAACGTAAGGGTCTTATTATCGTCCAGAACAGAGTTCAGATTTTCAATCCATATTGCATCAACAGGTCCATCCAAAACTATCCAAATATGCTCTCCCTAAAAAATGTAGACACACAGACAAGCAACTTTACATACATTGACCAAAAATACACATTTACTTAATCTCAGAGAATGTACTCTTGGACATAAATAATGAGTCTTAATTTGGTGCTGTTTAGCTCAGCATGAACTACAGTTTTTATAATTTGCTCTGTGATTTTAATCCTTCTTTTCTTATCCTGCTTCACACCAAAAAGGATATTAAGGAAAAGTGACAAAAATTAATTTGGGCTGTTCTAAGCATAAAGCTGTCTCTTCTACAAAAGTACATCAGCCATCCCAGCATCCATCAAGGTGGATGAAATACTTAAAATCCTTTCCAATTTAATTCTGGAACCTCAAGTGCTTGGGAAGCCTAGTGCTCTCTGGCACATACACATAATTGTGATTCTGGCATACATTGAGCTATTCAGATACAAAGCAAAACTAACTCTGTATTTTCCCATTTGATTTTATAATGTAAGATCTTTCACACAAATGACAGGTAGTGAGAAACCTTATAGAAACAGTATTAAATGTCCTTATTAACTATCATGATGCAACACACATTACCTTCTTTGCTTTTAAAGTTTTTCTCCATAATGTAGAGAAAATACCATCTGTCCAGTCATTTGTAGCAACATCAAGGGTCCCAAACATCTGGGAAGCTGTGATTGCCTTTGGGTTCATTCTCATCTCTTTATGAGGAGCACCACAATCTGTCATAGCTTTCATCAAAATATTAATGCATTTTGTCTTTCCTGCACCAGTTGGACCTAGAGTCATCATACCTTAAAACAATACAAACATGGTTTAAAATGAAATGTCAAAATGTCACACTAGCATTTAATGGTTCTTTGCATCAATGATCCTTGGTTTATTTTTATTAAAAGCCAATACAAAAAAGATGTTTCTCGCTCCACTTACTCAATGTTGACTGAAATGGAATTTAAAAATATTATTAAAAGGCCTCTATAAATGTCTGCTCTATTATGATATGCAAGCCTATGTGGGTCTGCATCTCCCCTCAGGCAGTTCTGTTTCTTCTTCTAATTGGAAAACACAACTGCCTTTTGATGTCCGCGTGCAATGACATTGGCATGACTGCTAGTAACCAAACCCAGTAATTTCTAAGTGCATTTAATGAGAATGAGTAGTATCCCAATGATATACAAAATCAAGCGTAACTTTCTGAAGCAAAAATAAAAAAATATGTACCTGTATCCATCCATGCCGACATTTTAATACATTTTTCTTATACAAAAAAAACATTAACAGCAACCACACTTTTAATTTCATCAGTGTATACATATATTGCCTAAGGAAAAGAAGCCATGTCTTCAACAATAAATTGAGCCTACAGGTAATCCTTTTTAGTTATATTTTCTAAATCAACTATTCAAGAGGCCCAGAGTCCAAAAGCAGATGGGACATTCAAATCGAAACTTCCAAAGTCATCTAAGGGAGCTAGATAACTCCTATTAACCTTAGAGGAAACTGGACAACATAATCCCTAGCTGCCTTTGAAAACCTCTTCAACAAAGGTATGGAACAAACAATCACAAACCCAAGTTACAAACCTAATCCAATATAATGTAGACCGCCTCTATAACTAAAGGGAGCTGAAAGTTCCCAAAAACAGTTTGGGCACCCAGACAATCACTTACTCATACCATATGTTACATATGGGGAAATCTAATCCAAGCCCCTCAATGTTAATGGAATGGCCTTTCCGATGGTTTCCACAGCATTTGGATCAAAACTGTTATGCAAGAGATTTCAGGATCCCTGCACCAAATCTCCACACATATGTGCGTGCGTGCATGTGTGTGTATGAGCACTCCATTTGCATATATTGCCTCTATTTCAACCAAGAGAAGTCAGGCATTTTACAGATTTTTCCTCGTTACTTGAAATCCCATGGTGACCTCTCCATAAATCCAAGGGTCCGTGAATAGGACAAATGGAAGTCAGGGAAACAGAGACCTTTTTTACTCCATGCAATAACTTGTGTCATAGAAAGGCCCTGGGTGCCCAGGTGTTAGGCCAATTGGAGCTGCATGACCTCTGGGAGCAGCAGGGATGTGTGGAGAGAAGAGGCATCTAAGCAGAATAACACAGTGGAACCTGGAGATTTTTGGGCAACAGTCGCCTGTGGTGTCTCACAGACCAAACAGCTTGGGGATCAAACAGGTGTCCCTTGCAAGTTCAGCTCCAGCTGCGCCTTGACTTTCCTGACCCCATCCCTACACAACCAGGCAGTGTCCCTCTACTCTTCCCAGGATACCTGTCCCTGCTTCCACTGCCTCTGCATTTCCTTCTTGCCCTTTAGTTTGACCAGCAGGTCTCGACTCAGCCATGCCGGTCTCTTGCCTTCCATTCCTGATTTCTTACACCTGCGGATCGAGAGCTCTTGTGCTTTGTGGAAAGCATCCTTAAAGATCTTCCAGCTCTGTTCTGTTCCTTTGCCCCTGAGGGCAGTTTCCCAGGGGGTCCTATTGACTAACTCTTTGAAGAACTGGAATTTTGCTTTCCTAAAATTCAGGGTCCTGACTTTACTCTTCCCCTGACCCATATCCATCAGGACTTGAACTCCACCAGTGCATGACCACTGCATTTAACTTGTTCCATAGAAATTTCAATCGCTGAAGGCCACACTCATATTTCCCATAAAAATGTAAGACAACAAAGATAAAATCTCACTATGTGTGCATTGCACACCAAAAAAAGACATAACAGTTTCCTAGCAAAATACCCCACATAGGCTTTAGAAATAACATCTGTTCAATTTTAAAGTACATTTTTTGTGAAATAATCTGCAATCTGTAGCAGATAACATAGAAAACTATTGCTTTTATGCAGTCTCAAAACCTCATCTAGCATGCTAACCATGTCGGACTCGTTGAGTTTCATATAGTTGAATGAGTTTAAGTATCCATGGTGGATGATAAATAAGCCCTGCTTTCTCTGCTTGTTTCTGAATGGCTGACTGTAGTTCAGGATATCCAGCTTTATCCAGAGTAATTCCAGGGAACAGGTCATTAATGAGACTCATAAATAAAGGTTCATCTTCATCCACCTGTCAAAAATAAAGTAGGGTAAAATACATTATTTATTCATTTAAATTATTAATATAGCCGTAAACAATCTTCAAGAATATGCCATTTAAAAGATGGCAGTAGAAAACCTTATCTTTTCCAAAGCAAATATTATAATTATGAATCAGTTTTATTAAGTGAATTTCATACAATGAAATCACAAGTAGTAATTTCTAAATTAAATACTTAAAGCTTATAAAAATGGTATTATCTTACTACAATTTTCTTCAATATATACACACACACATTTCTTCATTTGTTACACAAGCCAGCAAGATTTATTCAAATTGTATTTTCCCTTGGATTTTTTATGTTTTTTTTTCCTTCCGTAAATCACTGAAGCACGCCTATAGATTTGAACGCATGTACCAATGTGCTGAATAGATTAACATCAGAAACAGAGTAATTGGTTCCATTACAAAACTGGCTCCCTAGGTAAATACACAGAGTCTAGACATGCTACAGCCTTTCAATAATAGCAATAAAAAGAAAGATGAATACTTTAAATAGTAAAATTGAAAGAGATTATACTATACAAGCAGGCGTTAGCTGTTTCCAATTACCTCACTCATACTGCAATGCTTATGATGTTCTGAAAAAGCAACAGACTCCCAAGAAATTTATAAACTGACATTTTGGATTAAGAAAGATATTTAATGACATTATTAAAACTTAATACAAGGTATTATTCCTTTCAATCCTTAGATAGGGCAGAAAGAAGAAAAAACAAGAGGCAATTAGAAGACCAGGTTAGGTCCCCTAGGTTCTGATGGTATTCCCAATGATTTTTCAGCTCAGGCTTCTGATGTGTTTTCCACTCTTTAAAAGACAAATAGTGCTCACACCATAATGATTCTGATTCTCCACTCACTGATATAGTGTATCCAACTGCTGAAGAAAAAGATCTTTCCAAAGTGCACAATAAATACGCTTAAAAATGCAAAGTACTCTTTTTGGGAAAGTCATAGTGTTACAGTACCAGTTTGGAGAGGTTCATGTCCCGCAGAACCCTCATCACTACGGTTTTCTCCGGCTCTTTGGGATTAGATCTTTTCACTGCTCCAAGTGTTCTTAAAACAGACAGGATATTTCTAAGCCCAAAGTCATAGTGAACCTTGAAATAATGCATAAAAACAACTGGTATCACAAAGATTAAACACTTTAAAATCAACAGAGGGATGAAAACTAAATTCATTAAAGAAATAAATATGTTATTGAACTTCTAAGGATGATTAATTTTACAGCTTTTCGTCTTTTCAACTGGATTTCCAGTTCTGTTACTATCATATCCTGAAGATATTTTCCAGTGTTGCATGTCCATACCTGCCAAGGGTCCGTTTTGGCGGTAGACTACCACTTTTACAAGTCATCTGTAATAGAGCTGCATCCTCTATCATTTTCCTAAATTCATAATTCGGCAGATGCACAAACAGCAAACCACACATATTCAGACTACTCCCTGTTTTCTGCTTGTGCAAGGATTGTTGCTATCTTGATATATGGTACTGTGATCCGTGACTAAAAGGGCCATTATCATAGAATCATAGAACACCAGGCTAGAAGGGACCTCAAGGATCATCTGGTCCAACCTTTCTTGGCAAAAGCACAGTCCAGATAAGATGGCCCAGCACCCTGTCCAGCTGAATCTTTAAAGTGTCCGATATTGGGGAATTCATCACTTCCCTGGGGGGGTTATTCCAAGGGCTGATTGCTCTCATTGTGATAAATTTTCCTCTTGTGTCCAATCGGAATCTCCTCAGGACTAACTTATACCCATTGCCCCTCCTCTTTTCCATGGGACGCCTTGTAAAAAGGGAGTCTCCATCTTCTTTGTAGCCACCCTTTAAATACTGGAACATGGTGATAAGGTCTCCCCTAAGACTTCTTTTCTCAAGGCTGAACAAACCCAGTTCTCTCAGCCTTTCCCCATATGGCAGGCTTCCCAGTCCCTTGGATCATCTTTGTGGCTCTTCTCTGGACCCTCTCCAGCCTGTCCACATCTCATCTGTATAGTGGTGACCAAAGCAGAACACAGTATTCCAGGTGTGGCCTGACCAGTGCTGAGTAGAGTGGAATAATGACTTCTTTGTCTCTGCTGGTGATGCCCTTGTTGATGGAACTAGCGTCCTGTTGGCTGATATAAGGAAACATACCTATCCTATCTTGTACTTAATGACTTTCGGCCCTGTGGATGGCTTCAAAACAACTTGGTTCAGAACAGAAGGCTTTAGTTCCAAAAGCCACGTGCATCTTAGAGGTGAATCTAACCAGCTTTGGACTTAGGCAGGTAATAGCTGGAATATCTTCCCTTTCACTACGAGTGCAGCTGCATGTGTGCAAAGCCATACAGACATATTCAATTAATTTTAGCACTTGTACCTGAACATACAATTCTGTCTTAGTTAACATAGATTTGAAAATATAGGCAAATGTTCTGTAATCTCTTCGACCTTTTATGCAAATCCTAGAAGGAAAGCTATCAGGGTAAAGTTTTTAAATTATAAAATCTCCACTACTGCCATCTGCTTGGAAAACTAAGTGACAGACAGACATGGAAGGAAATAATAAAGATATTCTTACATTTGGAGAATATCTGCTCCCTCTGATTGATCAGAAATATTTTTGAGACCAAGTGCATAGACTCTTTTTTACACTGTCTGTTGGGCATTGACCTTCGACAGCTTCCAACACCCACCCAGCCATTCTCTCATTCCCCCTGCTCTACAGGATAGAGGGAGAAAAGATGAAAAGAAAGCTCATTGGTCAATATAAAGACAGGGAGCTCACTTACCAGCTACCACCACAGGCAAAACAGACTTGACTTAGGGAAAATTAATTTAATTTATGGCCAACTATAATATATTTGGATGGTGAGAAACAAAGACAAAATTAAAACAATACTTTCCCCCTAGCCCCCACCCATATTTCCCAGGCTGACAAATTAGAACAATACATTGAGTACAACCCAGAATTTTCAGCCGGGAATGACTTATTGATTAGGTTTGCAGATGTTACCAAGCTAGACCACAACTAGAGTTCAAAATTACCCTAGAGAAATTCAATACATGATCTATGTATGATGCAATTAAATAAAGGCAAGTACAAAATACTACACAGATAGAAATAACCAACTGCACAAATAAAGACGAGTAACAACTCTTCTTTGTTCAGCTGAGAAACAAGTCAGGTGCAGAAATTTCACAGAAAAATATCTGACATGGGACTGAAGCCACAAACTCCCCAATGACATATTATAATTATAGTGGGCAATAAAATTAGAAGTGTCCTTTTTAGGAGAGTTAAAAAGACATTTCCTTCACAGTTGGCACTTCTGTACTGTGCCCAAAAGTTGGATTCCACACTTGAAGATGAACCCTACTGAAGAGAATTGAGAAAAGAAGTTAAAGTTATCAGCTGACTAGAAACATGCTATATCAGGAAGAAGTAAACCAAAATCTACTGTAGACATAAGAAGAACAAATATGTAGGATTAGTTATGATAAAGGTCTTTGACACACAAAAAATATCTGCAAGGAGGAAGACAGAAGGAATAGAAAGGAAAAGAAGTAATGCATTTAACTACAGCAAGGGAAATTCGACTTAACTTTTAGAGAAAAATGTGTGACCATAAGGAAAACGAAACTTTGGAACAGATTGCCTGGGAAACTGCAGGCTATCTGTCACAGGAAAATGTTCAAGAGGGTCACAAACATTTGTAGCAAATTATTTAGCTAAGAATTATTTTTCCTCCAGGAAGGTAAATGGAAGACCCCTCAAGGCCCCATCCAGCCTCGTTTTCTATTATTCAATCAGGTGCCAAGTTGTTAACAGTTGAAAACATTGGATACAAATATTCAGCCAGGTATTGCCAGGAAATCTCATTTGCAGACGGAAACGTTAAGACAAAAATATTAACAACTTCACGTGACGTTTGGAAGGCAGATTATAGGTTGATGACAAAGTCTGATATCATTTAGTAAATTATATGTCCTAGTGAAATATCCAAAATCACGACAAGGGCTGATACAATTCTTTTTCTCCATGCTAGACGACCATCATTGACATACTGGAATGAGTCCAGCAAAGGACAATCAAGTGAGACAAAAAGAGACAATGGTCAAAATTTGCAACAGGGGAAATTGCTACAGTTTGCATAAGGAAAAGATTCTTCACAATGAGAGCGGTCAAACACAGAAAAGGTGGCCAGAGAAACTGAATCTCTGGCCATATCTCCATCCTCAGAGATATTCAAAACTCAACAAGTGCCTTTGCAACCTGCTCTATGTTGACCCCCGGAGGTCTCTTCCAACTTAGATGGTCTATGATTCTATAGAAGTGACGACTTCGTTAAATTTGAAGAAATACTGACATACCTATTAGAAAATTTAAGACAAACTAAAATTACTTTTAAAGACAGGTTTTCTGGTGCATTTCAACTGACCTACATGATGGGTGGTTCAAAGCAACCATCATTTATTTTCCTTAATCAGTCTGCTAATTTTACAACAGCTTTGTCTTTTAGGAATGGTACAGAACAGATAGAATTTACTGGCAAATATGGATTGTGAGCTATTTCTTTGCTACATCTTTTAACAGCAGGCAAAAGATTGCACTTGGGCAAAATGGACTGCAGTGGTATAGCTGATGCTCTTGCAAGAAAGAATTAAAAATCTGCAAATAAAAATCTCAACACTAGAAGCATAATTTGCTGTTGTGGGGAAAAGAAAAAAAGGGATATCACTGATTTTCTCTATATGAAAGCACCTTAAACAGATGATCCTCAAGATGGGATTATGGCCTCATTTGCTTTCAAGTTTTGTTAGGTTTTTCTTTTCATTTTCTATGGTTTTCCCTAATCTCAGCGAGGCTCTGTGGAAGGAGGCAGTGGGGAACGTTGGCTAGAAGTTCTATAACAAAGGCAAATAATTCAGCTTTGGGGGCTCTGTCAGAATAACTGTTTCACAGGCCTGTGGACACCTTGGGCTTTCTACATATGCTAAGGACTATTCTTTTACATTTGTACGTTTTTCTTTACTGAAGGAGACAATAGTCACTCAGGGTGCCTTTGGCTATTTGTAAGTCTGAGTTCCTCTTTCTACAGAGTCTGCATTTGTATGTGTAGAATGTCTGGGGGGGTTCATGTATTCATTCTGCAAATTCCTTTTAGATTTTGTGGGGGGTAAGTTCAATTGGTGAATGCTTCTTGGCTGTTATTTTCTTCTGTTGATGTATATTGCATTTGCTGAAAACAGGCAACATTCTGCCGTTTCCTATCGCATTGATTCTTTATGTGACTCTGGTCTTTCTAGTCAACTGCCCAGATACCCAGCAGTACTTACTTTGAATTTAAAATTTACCATTAAGAATTTAAATAAATAAGTTCCACTGGGAAAGACAGATTAATACGCCTCTAAGAAACACTATCTGTTCTCTGTCGTTCCAGTTTTCTGGCTAGACAGAAGCAATTTGTGTCCCACTCTACTCTTACAAATATCTCCTGTTCATGGGACTCCCATATCTAATCAGATGAACTCAACAGATCTCTGTCTACATATAATCATATATCGCATCAGATGTACAGAACAAACTTCACAAGGAACTTCAGCAAGTCTTTTGAAATATCACATTATTACTACAATGACGGGGGAGGGAGATAACAACTCACATTCAAGTGTGGAAGTGGTGGACCCAATTGAAAAGCAAAAGAGGTGGACAAGAGAGACCTCAAGAAGGACAAAACAGTGTGGAAAGTGGCCCATCTCAAGTGTATGCATGCAGATAAGAAAGGGCCAAGAGGACAGCATCACGGCAGAAGCTCTCACATTTTTTTTGGGTAATCAGCACAAGTAGGTGCCAATTTGAAGTGCCTGTTCACTAATTCATACAGCATGGGAACAAAACAGGAAAAAAAAAAGAACTCTGCATGCAGTTACAGGGCTACAGTCTAACTGGGATGACAGAAATGTGGTGGGATAGCTTACAAGGCTGGAGTGCTGCAATGGAAGGATACAGGCTCCTTAGGAAGGATAAGGAGGAGGGCCGGTTGGGGAGTTGCCTTTGAAAGTGAAAGAGAGTCGCCACGCTTTGCCTTAGGATGCCTGATGAGCTAGTTGAGAGCGTTTGGGTTAGGATTAGAGGGCCGATCAACATTGTGGCAGATGTCTGCTGCAAACTTCCTGATGAAATTTTCTTCCAACAACTGGAATTAGCCTCATCTTTTCAAGCCCTGGTCCTCACTGGGGGCTTCACACAGCCCAGTATCTGCTGGAAGGGCAATACAGCAGGGCAGAGACATTCCAAGAGATTTCAACACTGTCTCCAATAACATCCTCACAGAAAAAATGGGGACCAGACAGGGTGGTAAGGCACTTCAACAGCTTGACCAGAAAGGCTGTGGAGATACCCTTGGAGATACTCAAAGCTCACTTAAACAAGGTGCTGAGCCACCTGCTCTATTTGACCCAACTATGAGCACAGGTATAAGACTTGTTGACCTCCAGAGGTCCCTTCCAAACTCAGTTCTTCTCTGATTTTTCAATTGTATATAATGGATTTATACAAGAGCAGGACTGTCCAAAAGCCTGCTGACAGGCACAGGCAGGATAAACTAGCATACTACCACAGGTTTGCAGAAAGCTATGCTTCCTGGCTTGTATTACAGAGTATAGAATCACAATCCACAATGTAAACCACTAGGAGCAAAGATCAGCATAGCAGGCTTCTCTGGTGGATACTGTAGAAATGTTAGAGAATCCTGAAGAAATTATAAATACACGTGACATCGTGGTTTGTATAGTAAGAACTAAGGAATTTAAGTTATAAATGAGATTTAAGCATAAAATTCAAATATATAATCGTGATGTAGCTGGGTGTGAGGGCTGTGCCCATGTGCACACCCAGAGCACTTGGTCATTAATTTCCATTCATTAATAGCAAGGAACTCCCTTGCTAGCATCAGCATGGATGAGACAAAGGACTGGCCTGAGACAAGGTGCCTGAGCTACATGCCTTCACAATGAAGCATTTGACTAATTGCTACAGGAGTTCTCCAGATGAGAATTTCAGACAGTTCCACAGAGTTCTCCAGGCAGTTCCTACAATCCCTAGACCAACTGATAAGCATTACTTATATGCTTCAATATGTCAATTAACATGCTGAGTGGAGACTCTTGGCGGTCTTGAAGACTTCAGAGCAGTTTCTGCTGCAGAAATGACCAAACTACACATAGAAAGTCCTTGTGCAGCAGCAATGGTCATGTACAAAACATTGGACACTGTTAAAATAGCTAAAATAAAGTTTTCCGCACAGCTAAGTTTTGTTTGGGGGCGTGTGTTATTTTTAAGTACTCTGTCCAGGAGTGAAACAGTTCCAACGCCCATTACAACATGAAACAAGCAAAGCACTTTTGCAGAGGTAGATGGCCGAATTTCTGATGCCTCCTTAAATGTCTTTTCCACCATGAGGGAAAGAATCATGTCCAGGACAAAAATGACCACACAAACTGAGGCAATGAGAAAATGTAATCTTACTGAGGCCAAGCCTGAGGGAAAAAAGAGAGATCCATATTCAATACTCTGGAGGCAAGCTATGTTGGTAACTGCTGAAACTGTGCATGCACAAATTTTCCTAAACAATGTCCGCAAATTCCACTTAAGAAAGAGCTCTTGGAAACTGATCCTCTGACAAATGCAGCCTGTAAGCCTGGAAACTATAAAACACAGGCAGATGACAAAATTGTGAGTAGGCTGGACATCAACAAATGGACTAGCGCTAGTGATGCTACATCAATATAGGGTGTTTCAGATTGCCTAAAAACTAATTTGAAGGCTAATGGAGACACCCTGGGCAATATTACAGGGAAGCCAGTAGCAAACATAACCCTTCAGAAGCCAGTCTACAACATAAAGCTGGTGGGTAAAACCCGCCCAGGAAAAGAAACCTGAGAGAAATTAAAATTGGAATCCAGTTTGGTTATATATATTAAGTGAAATTATGGACATACGGAGAAAGGAAGAGAAAATCCAAGTCTGTACTTTTTTTGTTTTAACTCTGAAATAATGAGGGCGATACGATGCACCATTATTTGATTCTGGTGTAGTCCAAGATTTCTATATCAAAGTTAACAGTCACTAATAAATATGTGGTATAGAACTGAAATAATATTATGGGGAATGCAGTCAATATGCCCAGGTTCATTAGGATCCAACCAAAGCAGGCATTTGAGCTGCAACTTACCTACCATTCGTATGATTTCTCTTTGAGACCCTCTAGTGGACAACCAGCACAGGGCATTCAAAAGGCAACAACTAGTTCTGCTCTTAAAAGCAGCTTTATCCTTGATTTCTAATTAAATACCCCATACCATACCCCCAGAATAGCACTCTTCTGGTAGCACTCAGCAAGACAGGGCCTTCTAGGCACTCTTCAGTTATTTACAATTCTTATACTGCCTCTCCAATAGATCTAGCCTTCATAAGTGAGAAGGCTGAAAAATGTATCCTCTACAAAGATCAGCAGATAGATACACCATTCCTCATAACTTCTCCAATAACTGCACTCTGTTAAAAAAAAAACAACAAATCAAACTTTCTTTACTATGCAAATTAGTTTGAAAAATAAAAACAACATGATGATTTCAGACTCTGTTTCTAGAACTTGAAACTGAAAACCCTAAAAAATGAATGGGTTCATGAGTGTCAAAATAATTATGTATTCTATGAAAGTATATTCTCTCCATTCCTTTCCAGTGACAGCTTAAGGTTGGACAAATATTTATTTTACCTGTTTAGATAACTGCTCTTCACAGAGTTTGTAGAGTGTATAGAATTTTCGACTAAGGACTTGGTTGTCTCGGAAACCAGCACTTGCCAGCTTGACACGCATAATAATGCTACGGTCAGGCACCATCATAGCAACTGTGCGAAACTGAATCTTCAGATTTTCTGGAAGTTCCTGTCGTCCAGCATAGCCGGGGTTCTGAAAAATGCAAAATATAGAATAAAATATTATATAATGAAAGCAGAACAGGAAGGTTTATCTTTTCTGATAATTATTTGGCAAACACAGGAGCACATGCCAGATTACAGAGGGTAACTCGAGCACGTCACAAATTACACATCACTACACAGTTGCCTAAATACTGCAGTTAATGAAGTATGTGGTATCACACGTGTTATTTGGAGATGCCCAAGACACACATAGACAGACAACCACTTACAGATCTTCTTGGAGCTGTTTTAAATGTTTAATTCCTCAGGGTCTTGATAGTGTTCCAGAGCTGGAGGTTACTGTCCCTTGTGAGCATTCCCAGACCATTTCAGTGCAAATTCAGTCAAGCGGTACAAGCTATTACTGAATATAATTTAAACTAACGGATCTGACCTTTCACTGAAGATGTCTAAGTCATCCATGTGACTACTGCATGGCTCAGTTGAGAGAACAGTAGTTGCTGGCTATGCAGTGATAACTTCTTAAACTCTTCCAGCTGTTTCCAAACTGTCTTCCCACTCGCCTTTGTATTTCACTAATTTGTCCTCTTTTTCAAATTAAAGTGATAACCTTAACACCTTTTCAAAGGTAGAAAACCTTAAAATAAAGACAAATGCTTCCATTTTGACTTATGGGTATGTAGCCTACAGCTAAGGAGAGGGAGATACAATGAGACTTTTAAGGTAGTCTTACGCTTCCCTGCTTCTTTGCCTACTGCAGTGCTAGAAGCAGTCCACAGGCACCAAAGATAAATCTTCAGAGGGCCAGTGAACCAGACTGAGGGTGATTTCCTTCATGCTATCATATAGGACTATGGTCAAAACTTCTTCACAGATGGTGAAATTCTGACCAGACCAACTGCAGTAGTCCTTGCAGTGCTCAATTACTTCAGCTTTATTTTGACAGACGTTGACCAAAAGTATGAGAGGGCTGGGTTTAGTCTCAATCTGTCAAATATTCAACTAAAAAAGTCCTTAAAATATGCAGTTAATGATAATTACATACCTCAAGTCCTAAGTTCCAGCTAAACATATGGGCAAGAGAATATATCGTTATGGGAAAATAAATAGGAAAGGTTTTTCACAATGATGCCATTTACATATATTCACATACATACCATTGTCAGAAATATACCAAATTCTCTGTCCATGTCAACAACATCACCATCAGTGAAAGTGAATTGAGGTTTCTTATTTTTCTTACACTGAAGTACGATACATATCTGCTGAGCAGCTACTGATAAAACCGGGAGTTCAATGCGGTTAAATTCATCAAAGCAACCCCATGCACCTGACTGGGCTAAACCTAAAAAAGAAAAATATTTTGCTAAAATATCAGATCAAACAAGAATAATTTATATATAAAATATAGCATGTTCTATACAATTTAATGTAACATGAGAAGAACAGAGTATGAACACAGAGTAAAATGAGGAAAATTCAAAATAAATCAACCTGTGCATTAATGACACTCAGAAAAAGAATTACTCCTTGAAAGAATGATACACAAACTTCTTTACAAAGAATCCTACACCTTTACAGCAACCATGAGGCAGAAATTGTTAAATAATACTGTATATAGCACCTAGTACCACAAACATACATATAGCATGGAAACTCATCTATACAGGGGTTGAAATTGTCAAAGATGAGCTTGAGACAACCCTACCTAAATGAAAAGCACAGAATCAAATTCGGAAATCACTACATTTGTGACAGAAGCATTGTAGCATTTTATAAAAATTAATTCATAGGTCAAAAATTGTTGGAGAATGACATCTGTCTGTTCAAGAGAGAGGAATCTGATGTCACACTTACAACTGTTCTTTGGAATAGGCTATGGACTTCTAGACAGACATTAGTATCCATTAACATCATGAAATGAATGTCTTTTGGGAGACTCAAGTAATCCTCCTTCTGTATCATGTTAGCAGGATTGAAAAAGGAGAGTCTACAGTGGTAGCTTTCCAGAGCAGTAGTGGGAAAGCTACGTAATCCCCTGCTATTCCATGTCCATTTCCCAAGAGACAAAGGCTAGTGAGTCTATGCAGGAACTTCATGGATGCCACCTCCTTCCTTCCCAAAGTCCACTCTGGACTAGTATTTCCTATTGCCTGGGTCTGGCAAGGACCTGAATCAGTACTTTAACTAGTCCTACAAACAAATGTTCAGAGCAGTTTAATTCATTCCATTGGACTGGTCCAGCTCAGTTTGGCTTAAGCTGCTTGAAGGCAGTGCTAAATGCAGAAATAAAGCACATGTCCAAGAAAAGGCATTTGTGTGTTTGCAATGTTGAACAACTATTCCCACAGCTCCCCTGAATCCCCATACTTTATACAGCAATGCCTATAGCACTGGTAAAATAAATCAAGGGGTGGTTTATGTATAATGTTAATTCCTTAAGACACTTCAGATAATGGAAGAGAAAGTACTCAAAAATCAATAATAATAGTATTAATACATATTTTTTCACTTTGTTTTGTTTTCTCTTCCCTTGTCTTTGCTCTGGCCTGTTCTGCTTATATTATCCTTCTTCCCTTCCCTCTACCGTTCCTTTCTGATCTTCTCTTGTTCTTTAAGATGTTCTCTAGGAACTCTCATCTTACTCCAAATCCCCCTGAGGCCCCTTTTATGAGTCTTCTCTGCCCCTCCTCCACTCTGTCCCATCTTCTCCTGTGATCAGCTTTCATAGCCAAATCAATACTTGTCAGTGTTTACAGATAGCAAAAAAAAAAAGAAAAAAATATTAAAATAATTCTTATTTATTTTTCACTTTTTTTCATGCCCATTAACCACTTCTTTTAATACTGTTGTATTGATTGGTCTTTTTTACCCACATAACTTTAGAAGAACTCTTAAACAAAATTAGTAGAACTACACCAAAACTGGATCCTTAAGATTTGATTCAGCCAGGGCAATACCGTAGATCTCCCATGAAATTCAGTTCAATTTCATATGTAGAGTAATCTTTTTCCCAAACTGCTTCTAACTAATTTCTGTGATATTATAAGGAAAAAAAAGCTCCAAAAGAAAAGAATTTGAAGAGAATAAAATGCCACATGGACTTAATTACAAAATTTAAAACCAAATGGAATATATGCAAATACCACAATGCCATAATGAAGCAAAGATTAAAGTAATTCTATAGATAGGTATCAAATTTAAAACATGAAAGACTCAATCCTACTGTCTTTAAAAACAAATGAAGAACGTTCCTTGACTTCACTGGTGTGTCAGCAAGTCCTTTAACTTACGTTCTCCCTCTTGTATGCAGAATATCAGGGCCCTGGGTGCACCAACAGGCCTTAATTGCCCTGACCAGCCTTACCTGAGGCTTCTACCCATACCCTCTTGTCCTCCAGTCCAGGAGCTCCATTTCAGCTCAGGCAGGTCTGAGTCTTCAGTCTTTGCCTGAGCTATACTGTACATAGGGCTGGGCACAGCCCTATCCCCTGTAATCCTGACTTGCTGACTGAACTTTCTGGAGGACCCCAGAACTATCTTGCCTCCAGCCCTGCCTCCTACTGTTTCTGACTGAACTTCCTAGATGGACCCTGGAACCAGCTTGTTATTTCACCTTGTCTGATGGTCCCTGGACAACTGATGGAACAAGCTGTCACCAGCCTGCCCTGCTCAGGAACTGTGCAACTGTGCCCTGGTCAGTGAAGTCCCTGCCCCTGCCTGTGTGGTGGTCACTCCTGGCACCTGGTGGAGCTGTTTCATTCTTGCTGCTCCCTGATGAAAAATTCCTGCAGAGATTTTTCAAATGTATTTGGCCCCTTTTGTTACATGTGTTATATGACTGCTAGGATCTGGGGTTTTTTTAAAAAAAAAAAATAAATTTTTTTCTACTTTGTTTATTAAACATCAATATCTACTCTTTGGGATGCAACAAGGAAAAGCCCTAAAGCTGTATATTCTTTAACAGAGAGACTTTGTGTATAGAAACACAGAATGGTTAGAGTTGGAAGGGACCTTAAAGATCACCTAGTCCCAACGCCCCTACCATAGGTGGGGACACCTTCCACGCCTGTCCTCATAGGAGAGGTGTTCCAGCCCTCTGGTCATCCTCGTGGCCCTCCCCTGGACCCGCTCCAACAGGTCCATGTCTTTGCTGTGCTGAGGGCTCCAAAACTGCACATAGTATTCCAGGTGGGATCTCACCAGAGAGGAGTAAAGGGACAGAATCACCTCCCTTAACCTGCTGGCCACGCTTCTTTCTATGCAGCCCAGGACACAGTTGGCTTTCTGGGCTGTGAGCACACATTGCCGGCTCATGCTGAGCTTCTCATCAACGAACACCCCCAAGTCCTTCTCCTCAGGGCAGCTCTCAAGCCATTCTCTGCCCAGCCTGTATTTGTGCTTGGGATTGCTCCAACCTACCTGCAGGACTTTGCACTTGGCCTTGTTGAATTTCATGAGGTTCACACGGGCCCACCTCTCATGCCTGTCCAGGTCTCTCTGGATGGCATCCCTTCACTCCAGTGTGTCGACCGCACCACACAGCTTGGTGTCATTGGCAAACTTGCTGAGAGTGCGCTTGATCCCACTGTCCATGTCAACAACAAAGACATCAAGCAGCACTGGTCCCAGTACCAACCCCTGAGGAACACCACTCGTCACCGCTTGCCACTGGGATATGGTCTTCTCTTACAGTGGGTGGTTCATTCTCCCGGTCCCTGCCTTTGCTTTCTGCACTTGGGCGGTGTGACTAGAGCCCTTGACTGTGAAGACTGAGGCAAAATCTCATTGAGTAGTTACATATAATATGGTCTCTTACACTTACTATCTGTACATTAAAGGGTTTCGAAATTACTTTCTCTATAGAATGGTGAGGTGAGCTTCTAACCAAACAACTTTTCCTTGGGAAAGGAACAAAAAATCACTTGTTCTGTAATGCCACCTGCTGCATGGAGTTAGGAAACCTGACTCTCAGGCAAGGCCAATACCCTACAGCTTTGAATAAATTCGGTTCTTGCAAAATTACTTCACTCTGGTGATGTTTAAAAAGAAAAAAGAAAGAAAATACACACACACACACACAAGCAAAGGCACAGCAAGCAAACTGTCAGCTGCATAGCAGCTTAGAGACAATGTAATTTTATTGTGCACTGCCATACTGTGCATTACTTTCTGTCCCCACACAGAACACGGTATGGTAATCAAATACAAAAATGGATTAAAAACAGAAAATAAAGGACAGGACTACAGAGATTTTTAACTATGTCTAAGAAATGTGACATGTCCCAATCAGTACAAACCTGGTCCTCACATGATGCAAGAATCACACAGCATAGCTACTCCTGCCTCACAAAAACTTCAAAATGCATCTCTGCAACGCAGTGGCATGTCCCTTTCCACGTCAGTGAGCCTATGAGCGACACACAGCTGGGTGGCCTGACCCTTGAACGCTACATTGTGGTCACAGTCCCCAGTGGAGGTACAGGGGACTCACACACAAAGAAAGTATGTTGCAGGCTACTGTGACAACCCCTGTTCTCCTAGGTGATCCAACAGGCCAGGTGATAATACCCTATGTGCTCTTCCACACTGGGAGGTCTGGCTAAAAACAGTGTCACGGTGCAGTAATTAATTATGACAAAGCAGCTATAAACTCTCTTTTGTATTCAAATGACACGTCTCTTAAGTAATAAACACAGTATTTACCTCAGGTGAGGACTACAGTAACACAATATATTCAGTACAGAAATCATCACCTTCTATGAAAGTTTAACCCACATCCCAGTGTAATTTAATGGGATACCATGAAACCTGTCTTCTGCTCTCGCTGCTCATATAAGCATCAAGTCAGTTTCAGCTTTCTCCAAGGCAGTGAATGCCTGCATTCACCTAAAAAGACCAAAGCTAAAGCTAAAGCTAGAAGACTACTAAAAGACTGTCCAACACTTCAAATGAAGACTGTGATCAAACTTTCCATTCTTGTAGCATTAGCAGAACTTCTAGCTAGAAGAGTGGACTCTTCATGGGACCAGTTCAGGACTGGGGATTAGACACAAGAGCTAATGATGGTCACTAGCTCTACCGTCTGCTGCTTCCATATTCACTGCACCACCTCAGATTCCTGGTATGGAAATGATAGGGCTGCTCTAGCAGGGAACACGTTATCCTCTCTTTTTGTAGCAGTGTCTCCTTGACTGTTTTCTCCAGCTATCCTGCTTGCTACAGGCTGGCCCCTTACTGCAGCTCCAACTAGGAAAAATCCCAGTGGGAGGGAAGGCAACAGACATAAGCGTGCCTCGGGGTGAGGGGCTGGGGGAGAGAGAGGGCAGCTGAGAGACACCAGTGCCTTTCCAAAGCTCAGTGTATCTCTTCGCTCATGGCTCAAAGGAATAGCGGATGGAGGCTGGCTGAGGCAAAGAACGCAAGAATGGAAATGTTTGTTTCTTATCTATTTTCACGTTCTTAAAAATGGAGCTAACATGTTTGATTAGAGAGAAGCAGGGCATTCTGCAGAATGCACAGGGAACTACAAAGCTTCTGAGTCAGGATTAGAAAAACTTGTCAAACTGGTTAAATAATTTTTTCCCCTTCTTTCTCCGCTCTACTTCTTCCCATTTCCCTCTTTTTGATATGGCCGTTAAAGAAAGTTAACAAGTTAATGAGGCCTAAAAATATCTGTAGAAGTACAAAAGGATTAGGAGGAAGAACAGTAGTTGAGTGAAGTCAGTACAAGCACTGCTTTTAACTCAGTTCTTCCCAAATACATACTATTGGTCTTCTTGATACAGCTCAACCACAAACAAACCCAGTAAGACCACAGAAGAGATGAGAGAAACATGGACAAGCTTTTCACAATTAAATACAAAATCACTTTAACCCAAACCTGGCACACCTTTCAGGCTTTCTATCTCCATTACAAAGCTTAATTGGATACTCTTAAACTCTTAAATAAGAAGCCAAAGACAAAAGTTACTTCTATTAAAAACTTGGCCAGCTTTGTTGGCTTCTTAATTAAAACTAGAAATGATCTCCAAGTTATATTTTAACCTTCAGGAGATATCACAACAGTGAAAATTATGTTTATGATACCTTGCATTAGATTTAAGAGCCCACCACTCAGAAAATGGTGGTGTTCCGTTGTCTGCAACTCCATATAACCAATAGTGGTTATATACTGGAAAACAGACATAATGGAGTCCACAGATATTGAATCACCTGATCACTGTTTGCAAAACTGACTTCAAAGCTCTTCAAACCAGAGTTTGACCACTCTCATTTTCCTGGTTTCAAATAAGTTCTAGAGTTCGAAATAAAATACTGCACCACTTTGCATGTTTCCCTGCCTTGCACAACATCATTGAGCTTCATATTTGTTTGTCTTGCTTAATACAAAAATGGCAAAGGAGGATTAAACATCCTCTGCCTTGGGAGGGGTGGGATAGAGGTATAAAGAAAATCAGCAGAAATTATTAAAAGGGAAAAGGAAAAGAAGACATAGACAGGAAACACCCTCCAAGAATATAAAAAAAGACTGGAAAGCATGCAAGAAGAAAAAAGGAAAAAACAAGGAGAATCAATCAAATACCAGGAAAAGTTGATGAGCACCTGGAAATAAGAGGAAACAAAGAAGAAAATACCCTACTAATCATTGCTAACTCACTAGTGAAGAGACAAAAACTTATGGCTCTAAAATGAAAATATGAGATTATTTCTCACCTTTATAGATACGGCCAAGTCCTCTGTAGTCCATTTGGTCTGAACAATTGAAAACAACAACATACTTTCCCAGGCATTTGCCCATGTCTTTAGTTGTCTCGGTTTTCCCTGTCCCTGCAGGTCCTGCTGGTGCACCACCCATACTCATGCCCAGCGCCTGCGCCAGAGTGATGTAACACCTAGAGATAGAACAAAGAGTTCTATTAATCTTTTTCTACTATTAATTACTCAAAGTCCATTCATGTAACCACAGCAGTTGTATTATACAGAGCTGGGGCAGGGGACAGAAATGGGTGTGCTTCCATGTGGTAGGTCCTCACTCACCCCCTTTGCACACTGTGAAGCTGAGTTACCAGGTACCACCTTTGCTCCACCTGCAGAAAAGCATGCATCCAGCACAGCGATGACCGCAACAGCCCAGGAAACGTACAGGCCAATTCTAAATCCTGAATACCAAAATACTGTAGTATTGTGATTTTCTCACACTAACTATATGACTTCCCTCAATGACTCAGCTTCGTTCTGCAGCCCCCAGGCCCACTGGGTTTCTGCCTTTTTTCCCATCCTCCTACTCTCTCCCCAGAGCACACACGATGGGCTCTCTGATCTGGCATTAAGAAAGCACAGAGGCTACAGGCAGCTCCTGTTCTTGACATTTCTCTACCTGCATGCCAAATCTGAGCAGTGCTGCCAGTCACATGAGGTCTTTGAGTTCCAGGAGGCAGGTGGACAAGAGGGAAGACTGTAAGGGACAATGGAGAAAGGAGGGATCCATGAATCCTGGGACCATCTTCTGCTTCAGCCTCCATCCTGGATTGACACCCTCAGGTTTAAATCTCAGCCTCCCCAGATGGTGTGGAGACTACTGAAGGGTATAGGAAGACTTTTGTTCTAACCTACAATGCTCCAAAATCCCAGTAAGCCCATTTTAACACTGTGAAACTCAATAGCTTTATGCTATACCTGGGGAGAGAAAATGAGCACTGAAAAAACCCAAATGATACCAGTTAATATCACTTCCTATAAAATAATACAGTATTCATTCTAATATAATAGCAGTAATAATGCTTTATCACCTTGTTACCCAGTAATCTATTAATAGGCACTCAGTTAACATAGAAAGAATACCACTCCTAAAGATTCTGCTACTGAAAATGAGGTAAGGACAAACTGTACACATAGTACAAGTCCTAAACAGAACTTGCATTTCATTTTTTGTATGTGCCATGACATGGTCTGTGTCTGACATGATGTTCAGGAGCACTCAGTTTCAGTCCCATTACCTTAATGTAATGTAGTACCGCCAGTGTGTATTTATCATGTGCTTCAGGAATCTTTCTGAACACAAAATCATTAGCCAAACAGCACTTGACTCCAAGTTGCTTAACGGAAAGCAAAGATAGCATTACCTGAAAACTGCCAGAAGCTCATACGAGTCCATATAGCAATATTAAAAATATTAAAATGGAAAAAGCCTATGAGGGGAATAAAATCTGTTCTTATGCAACACTGCTTAGATACCTAAGTTTCCCATGCCAACACTAGAAAACATCTCTGCTTCAAATACTCTTTCAGTATATGACAGTGGACAGCCACCAACCTCTGAAGCTCTGCTTGGCTCTTCTAGGTTCGCCCAGAGAGAGATAACTCAGTTCATTTTTGTTGTTATTATTATAGTTTAAAGTAATTCAAAGACTTATTTTCTTCAATAATGTCATCCTGTGCTAGTTTTCAGTCTCACGTGACATAGCGCCTTGAATGAATTAGGTTGCATTTTAATTCTGTGAACTAAGTTTGAATAACAACATTTTCTTGATACTGTCTCTCCCAGTGGGCAAAAATATTGCCTGCGTGGTAGCGCTCCCTTACCCACTAATCAACTGCATGTTTACTGCTGCAAACCAATCTCTATCTAGCATAGGAACAGTAGGGTACATAGCGTAGAATTTGGTAGATGTCTGTTACATATTAAAAGCCAGGTATCCAAGCACAGAGACTTGGCTCTCTTAAATAGCTCACTGGGCATAATTTTGGTTCAGAAATTGGCAAAAGTCTGAAATTTCACTAGTAAATAAAATCTAGATGCACAGAGAGTGCAAAAACAATTCCAACATTAATTTATGGCCTGCAGCCATTCTTCACACAACAAATGACTGAACATCCACAGTATTTTGACACTCCTATCCACACGTAGAAGAACAAGCTCTGGCATAGCAAATACACCTGCCTCTTGTATAGTTGAAGCACTACCAAGTACTTTAGGAAAATATGCATCTAATGGAGTTTGTACTGTGCTGCATAACTAACACTCTAGCAATAAAAACTTCGCCTTATGTTTTGCCCTCAGAGCTTTTTCAGTGTTCGTAGTCCTGTAATTCTCCATAGGCCTTGCTTAAAACCATATTGGCACTAGTTATGCAATGCTATGTCCTGCATTACTCCTTTTTCCTCTAGGGTGACTTCAAACAAATCACTTGCTGCAATCCCAAATTCTCATGCAACTACTAGCTTGTTGAAAGCAGCAATATTTTGGTTTTTAGATCCGCTCTGTTTAGGCTGATGAAGTGTATGGCACTCCGCTATATTTATCTTGAGCACAAGTAAGTTTTTCAATGCCTACCACAGCACATACAGCTCAAGCAAACACTCACAGAGAATTCAAGGCCCCTCCTAGGGGTGCCGGCTTTCACTAGCTGAATATATAAGCACTGGCCTCTGCTGTTCACCAGCGATATTGCAGCATTATAGTGCAACCACAGTAAGAATTACGACTCGTTAAAGTTAAAGGAATTAATTCAAAGGAATTAAGTCTTAACTCCAGTACAATGCACTGCGTTCTTTTTATAACTACCTGTCAGTTAAGGGAGTTATAACAAGCCTGTCTGTACACCCTAAGTATTCATTGCAGTAGGTGAACTCTACATCAGTGATTTGGATAATGCATTTATCCAAGTCTTCAAGAAAGTAAAATCGAGACTGTTTTTGCCATTCAAAATCAGATGGAGATTTAATGTTCATACGGACCTATAATGGAAAAGAAAAATCATTAATACAGAAATGAGGCAGTATAACAAATTCATCTTAAGTTCCATACAGAAAGAAAAGTCTACTATGCATAAATTCAAGGGCTGGAAGAATGAGCACAGGATGTGTCAGGACTCAAGACATCCAGAATCATCTTTTCGAACCTGTCTATGACATGCTGTGAACCTTTTGACCACTTTGATTTTCCTCTGAATTGTGTACAGAGATTGTGAATTGTGTCTTACAGAGATATTGAAGAACAGTGATGGAAAACTTCATAAAAAACTAAGTAACAATACTGGTTACACTGCATGGTATCTGGTGCCATTACTCACAGAAATACTAGATCGTGAGCAACACTTGAATATATTGTACACATGCCTATGTGTTTGTTTATCTGGGATATATTTTTCAGTTTGAACTTGCCACACACAGATTTCTGGCAGATTAATAGATCTTGATTCATTATTTTTGCCACTTCATCTCAAAACCACTGGCCTCTTACAGAAAATGTAGTCCTTGTTATCAGCCTTGCAGACATGGTTTAAGGTGAAGAGGAGGTTCTGGATTCTCAGCCACTTCCCCCTACTTTCTCTCAATCACAAAAGGACGTGTTTAGCAGGGAATAGAATGTTTTGAGAGAAAAGGATAATACTACATGTAACAATTAAGAATCCTTTCCCCAGTTTTGGACATGCCCCTGATTTTTTACTCCATTTACTCCACATACAGACCCTTTTAATTTAACCAATTTTCTGTGATTTAATTTTATTATAATATTATAATATGACTTTAAAGTAATTGATGATTAAATGCTCAATTATGAAAAAAATTATGAAAATAAATTAAAAATTACAGGCAGAGGATAAAACCCCATCCCTATCTTAAAAGCTGACAGTTTTCTTTCTACATTACAGTATTTTTCTTTACGATTTTCTATCTTTCTTTACACATGCACTTAATTTTTATCTTTCTAACATATATGCATAAATTAAACAACACATACTGAATTATTGACCTTTGCATCTTGCAGGCTTTTTGAAAGTTATTTTACTTCCATTTTTATAATTATAAGTTTCATGTATTCAAAATACTTCTCTAAGGAAGTCTGATGCAATGCAATTATTAAAAAAAAATAGAATATCTGTTCTGGTTATTGTTGCTACCCTCTTCAAATATATGGAGCCTCATCACTTTAATCTTTGAATAGCTATTACCTTAAATCAACACATGAACTGGGCTGGAAATCACATGATTGATAGCAATACTTAGCAGACATTTTTTCCATTTACATTTCAATTAAATAAAGTATTAAATTTTCAATTTGAGAGAATAGTTTAATTTAAAAAATTAAATTCTTTTGCTCACAGTGAGTTTGTGCATGATGGGTATCAACAACCATTTTAAAAACTGAAGCCTGAACCTATGAACATATCTATATGTAATCCACCCTTATCTCTGCCTAACATGGATTAGGGGGACTAGAACATCTCTCATGAAGAAAGGCTGAGGGCCTTGGGTCTTTTCAGTCTGGAAAAAAGACGACTGAGAGGGGATCTTGTCAATGCTTATAAATACTTAAAGGATGGGTGTCAGGAGGATGGGGCCAGGCTCTTTTCAGTAATGCCCAGTAACAGGACAAGAGGTAATGGGCACAAACTTGAACATAGGAAGTTCCACCTAAACATGAGAAGGAACTTCTTTACTTGGAGGGTGGCAGAGCACTGGAACAGGCTGCCCAGAGAGGTGGTGGAGTCTCCCTCTCTGGAGACATTCAAAACCCACCTGGACGCGTTCCTGTGCAACCTGCTGTAAGGAGACCCTGCTCTGGCAGGGGCGTTGGACTAGATGATCTCCAGAGGTCCCTTACAACCCCTATCATTCTGTGATTCTGTGGTATCTATATGAAATCAAACTAAATCTGATACACTATATCGCGGCACTAATGTCAGCGCTACTCAAAGAGAATAGATTCTAAGATTTGTTTATATATATTTTTTTATAGGTGCAAAAACTTCCACGCAGAAAGTCCCTTAAAGGTTTTCAAAAACTTACCAAATCATCAAAGATATCCTTCTGGTGCACATGAATCGTGATTAAAGTTTCATATTTTGTGCGCTCCATTCTTGTCAGATCATGTGTTGTCATGTCAATCAAATAATTTAAAAGTTCCAAAAACTTCTGATTTGTTGTGTGCATTACCTTTTCCACATAGCAAGAATAGCCATATTAACACAAACATCACTTGTTCTTCCAATGTTTAGAATAAAAAAATAAAACACATGGGTCCATGACATCTATGATCTGCTTTCTACTTATTAGGCTTGGAATCCTAAATTTGGGGTTGCAGGCTGCCCTCCATGCATGCATTCTTAGCCCAAAAGAGTACAATAATATTATATCTAGGTGAACAGGTCACATCGTAAGATTTTATTCAAGACTGTTGCTCCTTCTACTGTACATTACACCTTCAGCTGATTGCATCGCTGATATTTTCAGAACCATCAGTCTCTGGTTTTGGGTATCGCACATCATCCCAAGCAATATCTACTCTTTAGGAGGAATAGGAACCTGGAGATCTGTCACATCCCCTAACCACAGGAGGGGGGAAATGTAGTGTAATTTTAGATGTCAATGCTAAAACAATAATTTCTTTTGTGGCACCAGACACTGTTACAAAATTCCACAAAATAAAATATTGACTATACAATACTGACTTATGTAAACAGTGTCAGCCTCTGTCAGTGGTATTCCTGGTATACAACAAATTATAAAGCACTGAGGTTTCAGAAAGGGCAGCTCATATATACTCCTGTTCCAAATGTGTGAGAGAACAATCACACTTGCTTTCTGTAAATATATCCAAAGCCTAAAACTCACACTGTTTGCTGAGAAAAAAATGCTAAAAACACTGCAAAACTAACAGAGAACTAAACAACCTCCCCGCCCCCCAAACACACACACAGAGTTCAACCCCAAAAAATGAAAGTTGTTTTCTAGTTAATGCAAAAGAATCTTTGCTTCTAGTTAGTATATGAACTGGAGTGGACTAAAAGCAGGTCTATGTAGCACAAAGCGATCCTTTTCATAGTCGAGAGTCTTTGTTTTCATTCAGTATTAAAGTACATCATGGTACCATTCCCCTGCCTTTACTCTTATGGTAAGATGGTGTTACTAGTTCAATCCCATTGCATATTCTTGATTAATGTTAATTTGCAATAATGCTAATTTGCAAATCTTTAGTTCACATCCTCTCCTTCCTCCTTTATAGATGCAGTGTTAGTAATAACACCTTGGTGTTAACAGTATCTTCTCTAAGTGTTTGAGATTAAACCAGTACCTCCTCAAATGGCTTCTATTCTTTCCCTTCCCTAAAAAAAAGAGCTCATCAACTGAAGAATCTAATACACTCTGTTACAGTAGACCAATGCCCATGAAGCACAGTTATTTCCCCAGATTTTGGGAGCTCTGATTTCTTTCCAAATTTGATTTTGGGAAAGTAATAGGATAAGATTCCTTATATTCCCAAAACGAGAAACTGTCCCTTCCAAAATGACTGCGCTGACAGAACAAGAAAATCACCGGATTAGGAACAATTCTAAAGAACATGCTGGGGAATGATGAAGAGGTGTGACCTCTCAATACATTTTTCATCATTCTGTTTTCCTGTTAGTTTATTTGTTATTCTGGTTACTTAACTAGTATTTTGTGCTTTTTCCTACATGTTACTTTTAACTTTTCACAATATGCACTGTTCTAAACAATGCTTTTAATTAATCCCCAAAGATTCATTAAATACTACCTTTTTGTCTGTTTTGGCACTGTTCAGTGCATTCTCTGCATCTCTTGTCCAGATCATTTGAATTCCCAGAAGTCCTATTTGTGCAGGAAACATTGCCTGAAAGTCATACAGCTTAAATCCTGAATCGCTAATGGCCATTGATGCCTGTCTAATGATGGTGTGGATTGTTTTCCTAATCCCATTCAGCAGCTGACCTAACCAGAATTCCACGTTGCCCTGAAATAAATAAGAAAGTATTTTTAAATAATTAGTTTATGAATAATTCACAAGGAGAAAAAGCCCTACGTGACTTTTTTTCCAGTCCTTCATACTCCCATTTCCCCCTTTGTTATTCTCTAATCCTTAAAAGACTCCTCTCTTCCTTCTACTCCACTGCCCTTCTAGAGATATGTGATGAATTTGGCACTTCACATCAGTACTGCTGAAAAAACAGGTGAAGTAATCATTACAGAATGACACAAATGTCCTGTCCTTTCTGGCCTTTCCTCTTGCTGTCCACATTGGAAAGTTCTCCTTCAGGTAGTCAAATAATAGCACGATACAATACTGCCGGTCTCTGAAACATAAATCTACTTTAAATCAAGTCATGAAAAACTGCAATATATACTTCCATTACCTGAGCTAAAACTGGTTCAATAATATTGACCTGTTCTCCTTCTTGAGATTCAAACAATAAAATCTGGTCGTAGTTTTTTTCATGAAATCCCACTCGGTTAACATTGTCAAACAAACTTAATAAATGTGCCTACAATAGAATCAGAAAAAAAAAAAGCTCCATAAACTCATCTGATATGGCATTATTACTTTTCCTTTAAATCCTGTATTAGAAGATTCTATAAATCTTTCCATAAGTGAACGAAATTCTCTCAACTAAATAACAAAATCTTCCATGGTCCTCACTTACTAATATTGACCGCAAGAACATTATTGACTTATTACTTGTACCTGAATAGTGTGGGAATCAGATGCTTGACCAAGGATTTCCAGAAGAGCAGGGTCAGATACAAAAAAAAATCTTGGAAATATTAACCGTTTTTTTTCCAAATACCCAGTCAGTGATTTCTGACAGATTTCCAATTGTTCCAGCAAGTGTGGTAATAGCTGTGCCAAAGTCTCATCTCCAACACAGCATTGCACAATGTTTGATGTTTCATGGGCTCTCTGCATAATTCTCTGCCATGATTTATCAATGTTCTGAAATCTTCTGGCTTCCTGGAGTACATGAAAAATGCATTAGCTTTTCCTCATGTTTGTCAAATTCTAAAAATTAAAGGATTCTATGGGACAAGGTAATAATTTAATATTTCCCTTGCTGTTCAAGTCTCCTTTCAGGACTAATGCATGAATATTTATAGGCACGCTTATAATGATCAGCGCTTATAATGACCAGAGTTCAAATTGCAAGAGAAAGAGTCCAATAGGACAGCTCTGGAAATGTCTTTTACTTCATGTTGGGCACCAAAATTGTCCATATAAAAAGATTCCAGCACACACCAGAAAACTCGAACAGCAGCATTCTCAAAAATGACAGTCTTCCTAATAGCAATGCAAAATGTCATGTAATGGCTGCTCCACACAGGTTATGAGGAGTAAGTTGTTAGTAGTAATAACTGACAAACAAAAACAGTATAAATAGTCTGAAGCTGCTGCACTTTAAAGGTATTGTCGGTGAAGGGAGGCAAATTCTCAAATACTGGGAGCTGAAGAATAAATACTCTCCTACACTGGATAAACTGACTTTAAAAACTCTTTCTTCACCTACGAAGGTGAAACGTTAATGGGATTGTAAATTATCTGAAAGCTAGAAGAGATCTCAAGAGACCATCCAAAGCTATTTGCCTGTCACAAGACAGGATCACACCCATGCCACTCTTGAAAAACATCTGTCTGTCTGGTGTTGAAAGATGCTCAGTGCTGGAGATTCAGAAGCCTCCCCAGGCAATCTTCACTACTGGTGACTCTGTTTTATGTAAGCTTAATCTTTCTTGTGTGTACACCAATTACTTCTCATCATATTCACAGATACAGAGAACACATTGTTTTCAATGCAAGCAACCTTTATTTTTGTTAAAACTTATCACGTCTTCGGTTTTTCCTGTCCTTTGAGCCAGATAAGCCTAGTTTGTTAAATTTTTCTTGTGCATCATCCTTCATGGATAGTTTCATATTCTTATCACCCTCTTTTATGCTCTCTCAAATTTGTCTAAGTATTTATTCAACCAAAACCAGGTACAATATTCTAGTTATCAGTTATTGCTGTTTATGCATTCCGCTTTTCTGCACGCATTTTACAAATGAGCAATCTAAAACTGATTTTCTGATGGTACTATGAAAGACAGTGTCAAAAGCCAGGATATATAGCAACTACTGTTTTTCCTCTATCCACAAAGCTTGTTGCCCACTCTAAAAATAGATCAGATTTGTCTGACAGGTTTTGCTCCTAACAAATCCACACTGACTGTTACTCATCTCCTTGTTAACTTCCAGATGCTTACAGACAGTTATTTGTTGCAGTATTCATCCAGGAATTGCAATTAAGCCCACTCATCTATCATTACTCCTCCACCAAGCTGTTCCTTCTCCTCCTTCTTTAAAGATACTCACCACATTTGCTTGTTTCCAGAATACTCTTTCATGTATCATCCTTGTAAGAAGTAGCTTTAGCAGTTATCAAATGCCTCAGCTGTGCTGCAGCATTTGTTCATCGGCAAAAACTGCTTATAAATTCTCTAATAATTTTTAACAACATTAACATATCTCATGAACTAAAAAAACCTCTATTGTTATCTTAAATAACAGTTAAGAAAGATTTACATAACTGACAAAAATTAACGTTAGTTTTGGAAACTGTAAGCTGTTAATTATAAAAGATGTGGCCTGAAATAAATTCATATTTAATAATTTCCCAATAGTCATGGTTTTGCCAAGTAACAGTGCTGGTTGATCCAGTGCTACTAAACTGTGGTGTGCTAGAACTATATGAAAACCCCTCATGAGGAGACGCAACAGAAAGGATGATGTATTCTTGTATTTCCCTCCTGCAGGAAGTCCGATCATTCCTTAACTCTTTTGCAGCTGCTGTCACGGAAGGTCATAATTGCTGTTTGAAGAGGTTGCAATAGTCCACACAGATTAGCACACATGCAGCTGCTCAAGTATTGCAGCATCTCTCTCGGACTTAGTTCTACTGAGTCCTAGCAAGTACCAAAGTCATACAGAAAATCTGTCACTCTGTATTACATAACTTAGAGCCCATAAACATGTGCACACAGGAAGAAAGGGATGCTGGTATATATGCGAGAAGTGATGTATCAGTTTTGTACCATTAAGTAGTCCTAAACCCTGTGCTATCATATGATTCACTAACATTGCAAGCTGACAGGAACATTTGAGCCTGAATTACAAACATTCCTGCTGCTGTAGGTTTGATCAAGTTCTAAGCAGTTGAACCAGATAGACCCCAGTTTGGCAAAACTTCTTCTGAACTGCCTATGCACAGCCCACAAAACATATATGCATTAGCAAGTAAACTCTGTGATGTGGCTAATCTCTTGGTACAACGTATTATCATTAACATATTGTTATCACAAATCAACATACCTGAGGTAGTTGCTTTGCAATGTCTCCACCAACAAACACAGCTTCGAGGTAAATCCAGAGGTTTTGTACGGTTATCCAGTTTTCAATTATCTCTGCAGTATTGGTCAACTTCTGAACCCACTGTTGTATAGTGGACTTAAATGGTGCATTATACCTGTATGAACATGAGTTAAACAGAAAAAGAACCTAAGATGATAACTGTTTACTTTTGGGTTTGAATAGATCTACAGAATACGTGCATTTATTAAGTTTTGTACCTGTTGCTCATTAGCGACCCCAGTATCATGAGGCTGTCTTCCACCAAAGCTATTTTCTCCAATATATCTGATCCTTTCAGAAGGAGTTCTCCTCGAGTTTTGAACTGGCCAAAACTGAAAGCATGAGTACTCCATTCATTGATGACATGGTTCAATTTTGCTTCAATATCCTTTTCTTTAACAGCACTGATGCAGATATCCTGTGTAAAATTAAACTAGTAAATGACGTTCCTCTAAGGCTAATATAATGCACACTTATAAAGGCAATTAAAATTCATTGTTTATATCCAGACTTCAGTGCAATTTCTAGCTAATGAAAATATACATTGAAACACCTCAAAATTACTGTATTAAAAACTAAACTATATTATAGTACTACTTGTAACTGGAACATCTTATGGGCTATACTCTACCTTCACTAGCACCTTACACATTTGAAAATTTACTGACTCCATTGATCTGCAAACAGAATTTGTATTAAATATATTAAAATTTGAAGTCAAAAATACCTACTGAGGAGGTTAAGGAAAATACACACTATCAGTCAAAACCAATAAACAGTCCAAGAATAGAATGTACGTGGACAACATGACTGCCTGCTACTTCTTGAAGAGGACAGGACTGTCATAAAATTGGTTATTGCATCAGAGAGAAAAGGAGCAACTATACAGATTGGACCCCAAATTCAGGTTCAGAAGTTTATTGGATTCCATCACAGGTTTAAAGTCTTTCCTTAAGTGTAGGGCTACCACTCTGAACCTTTCACATGGCTTAAATTCTTGTTTGAAACTGAGAGGTTTGATTGCATATTTTTGCTTTAGAAGTGTTCCTTTGTGGAACGAGACAAATCACAGAATCATAGAATAGTTTGGGTTGGAAGAGACCTTTAAAGGTCACCTAGCCCAACTCCCCTACAATGAGCAGGGACATCTTCAACTAGATCAGGTTGCTCAGTGCCTTGTCCAACCTGACCTTGAAAGTTTCCAGGGATGGGGGATCTACCACCTCTTTGGGCAACCTGGGCCAGTGTTTCACCACCCTCAGCGTAAAACGTTTCTTCCTTCTATCTAGTCTACATCTTCCCTCTTTTAGTTTAAAGCCATTACCCCTTGTCCTGTCACAACAGGCCCTGCTATAAAGTTTGTCCCCATCTTTCCTGTAGGCCCCCTTTAAGTACTGAAAGGCCGCAATAAGGTCTCCCCAGAGCCTTCTCCAGGCTTAACAACTTCAACTCTCTCAGCCTGTCCTAATAGGAGACGTGCTCCAGCCCTCTGTTCATCTTCGTGGCCCTCCTCTGGACTCACTCCAACAGGTCCATGTCTTTCCCGTGCTGAGGGCTCTAGAGTCGGACACATTACTCCAGGTGGGGTCTCACCAGAGCAGAGACAGCTCTTCATGCTCTATCAATTTCTTGATGTAGAGGGCAACACCTCCACCCCTCCTTCCTCTCCTGTCCCTTCTGTACAGCCTGTAGCCATCGATAGCCACACTGAAGTCATGGGATTTGTCCCACCAGGTTTCAGTAATGGCAACTAGGTCACAGCTTTCTAGCAGTATCGTGGCTTCCAACTCATCCTGTTTGTTGCCCATGTTGTGTGCATTGGTGTAGAGGCACTTCAGCTGGGCTGTCGGCCATGTCACTTTCTTAGAGGAACACCTCTTAATTCCTTTTGAGGTATTTCACTGATATATCCCTCTTGGCTCCTATTACCTCAAGAGCCCGTGGTTCACCTCTGTAAGACTTCACGTGTGCTGCAGTGTAGCCAGAACATCTCAGAGCAACAGGCTGCAGGCCCTTGCTAGCACGCCGTCCCTCTAGCCGTTGCGTGTCATCCCACAGCTTGTCACAGGCAAGACTGATATTGTCCCCCCCTCCCTCAAGCCTAGTTTAAAGCTCTGTCAATGAGCCCCACTAGCTCATGAGCCAAGACCCTCTTCCCCCTTTCAGAAAGGTGCACCCCATCTGATGCCAGAAAGCCTGGTGGTGGTGACACCAGCCACGAAGCCACATATGAAGAGACAGGGCTCATCTGTTTCTTCCAGTGTCACTGCCCACAACTGGGAGAAGAGAGAAAAAATAACCTGTGCTCCAAATTCCCTTACTAACTGTCCCAAAGCCCTGAATTCAGGTCACTACTATGGAGGGACAACAGATTTAGCTAAGTGACAATAGAACTGAAGTTAGAAACTGTTGGCATTTTCTTTCTTATTTTTAGCTACACTTTGTTCTTACAAAAGGTAACGAGCATAAAGCTAATGTACTTGCTAGATAACTACTGACCCCAAAATGGAGGAGGCAATAGCTTTGAGGCTTGTGTTCATTACATAAGCCTTCTCTGTGCTCTTGTGAAGAGTTGCTTTTGAAAGACAAAAGAACCTTGTTCTCCTTTAATCCTATATCCTCCACTTCTACTGTGTTCCAAGGATTTTGAGCACTAAACAGGATCCAACTTACATCAACTATTTTTTCTCTCTGATAAGACATTTAAAAGGAAGAAAAAATATAAGTAGGCAAACCCTAAACCAGAAGCATGACAGAATCACACTGCTCTTAAAACAAACAAATTCCTTCTATGGAAGGATTAGGGTAATACCATCTATCCATTTAATCCTTCTCCAGAATAAAAAGGAAATAAACTAACCACCACTGCTAATACCAGCTACCAGAGTTCATTCTTCAACAGAATTCTCCAACTAAAGCCAAATTTTTTGATGTTACAAAGCTGGCTAGAAACAGGATTCCAAGAGCAGAGAGCCCCAGATCACAAGTTAGTCATTAAAAAAAAAAAAAAAAAAAGAACTTACACCTCAATATCTTCTTTATATTTTAATAAAGAGGCATCCATTATGTTTTTCAAAGCAAAATTTTCAGAGTCAACATCAAAGTGATGCCCAGTTACTTGTGCAATTCTTTCCCAGTGTCGTGACATCATTACCTAGAAAAGTCCATAGGAATTAGGGAAGATTTTTTTAATTGTATTATGTTTAGGACTAGAATGATCACATACTTTTGCACTGCCTCTGTTAAACAAATAGAAGAGTCTGAATTTCCATTCCATTGAAAGCATTAATAGTTCTACTAATCACATTATGAAGTCTTTTGTTTTACTCTTCTCTCTCTAAGCCTAACTAGATTTTTGCCATAAATATAGCTGCTTTTATCTATAAAAAAAGAATTATGGAAAGCATCTTATAGTCACACAAAATAGTCTTCAATAGAGTTTTTCAAGTGAATCTTATCTCCAAATTATTACGCTGAACATACTTTGTTTGCCATCATTTCAAGCAAAGGACAGCTCTCTGTGAAGTCATCAATTTTTTTTTTTAGGTCTTGAAAAGCTTGCCATTCCTTCAATGCTTTCGGCAACTTACGGATTCTTTAAAAAGCACAAAAAAAGAAGAAATATTTTATTCTTAATAATCACAATCCACCATTTAATAGTACAATATCTTCTCATTTTTCAACCAATGGACCAGTAGACTTTAAATAAAAATCCAGCTGCCAGCTGGCAATATTATAGCTGATTGTTTCTGACTGCAGGCATGAAACACTGCTAAAGACAGTAAAAATCACACGAGAATGGTTTGCTTTCTATTTCAGTTTGAATTAAAGGAGATTAATTTCATGTGCAAACTCAGGTCTGAACTCAAGCTTTTGCAATCAATTTATCAAAAGTTTGAAAATGCATTCAATTGTGTAAAGGGGAAAAAGGATTAAAAACATACATCTTTTTTCAAGCAAAATAAAGTACATCGTAAACCAAAACTGACCTGCTTGCAAACAGAAAAATACTTCTGTTTCAATCAAACAACTCCTCTTTTATACCTAATTTGTACAAAACCTATTTAGAGAAAAAAATCTTCCTTTATGTACAATTTCAAGATGAAAAAAAAATGAAAATGAAGAACCTCTTGTACTACGAATCGTCAGAGCTCCACTTTCTTCTAACAAGTAATGCCAATTTTCACCTGCCAAAGCTATGGATCAAAGACTAACAGCAGTTCTCTTACAGCTCAATGGGAGAAACCAAAAGCTGCATAAAACTAACCCATAATGAAAAATTCCTTCAAAGAAATTCTCCATTTTTCACAGCTCAAAATCAGACAGATCTGTCACACAACGCTGGAGCATGTGTGAATTCTTCACTGCTTGCTGGTAAGAGGTAGATGAACATATGCATACTGTCATAGCACTGCAATAATCTCTGTAGTCTTTCATTTTGAATCCAACAACAGACCGTATTAAATATGCCAGAGAAAAGCATTGCAGAATGGAAAATTATACTCTGCCATGTATGGTTAAAGCTTTAAGAGGCAGTTCCTGGCTACTTTCTATGCTGAGGCACAACAAGTAACAGTCTTACAAACTTTGTCTTAGGCTGACAATTGGAAATTGGATGTCTTAGCTTAGTAATGAAAACTGCTAACTTTTTTATATCAATACCTTCCTTCTTTGTCGTGGTCTCAGTAATATCTTCTAATAGCAAGTTCCATGAGTTACGTACTATGTTAAAATACTACTCCATTTATCAGGTTTAAATTTCCTTCTTAAATTTACTGGACATTCTCTTTACACTATATTACAGTAAAACATAAAGGGAAACTTCTCTCTAGCTGTTATTATAAACTTCTATAATGTTCCCCATCACATGTGTTTTCTCTAAATATTTATCCTTTTAATCTCTTTTTACATGGATTTATTTTCACCTACAGTTATTCTTGTGATTCTTATTTTCATGATTCTAGGTTTTCTACTCAATTAGAATCATAGAATCGTCAGGGTTGGAAAGGACCTTAAAGATCACCTAGTTCCAACCCCCCTGCCATGGGCAGGGACACCTTCCCCTAGATCAGGCTGCTCAGAGCCCCATCCAGCCTGGCCTTAAAAACTTCCAGGGATGGGGCTTCCACCACCTCTCTGGGCAACCTGTTCCAAAATTACTATTTTAATAAAAAAAACATTAGAGAATTATGCATATCTTTACAATTATGCTAAACCACTAATTGCATTTCCAGTATTCCTGCTCCTTCCATAACACAGCAGACCATCTTAGTTATTTCTGTGGGTATCCCCTGTACACTGTTTAAATTTCTCCAGCTTTAAAGAGAATAGCTTGATGCAATAATGCTAATAAGACCGCCAAAGGAAGGATAGTACTGGGTTTGACTCTATTACCAAAAAATATTTACTGCCTATTGGTGGTCACCTTGCTCCAAATATAGCTCAACACTTGAGAGGGAAAAAAAGTCACACGTGAAGTAAAAAGAAACACAAAACTTTCAAAACTGTTGTCACACAATGGCTTCCTTCAGAGTTCCAGGAGAAGGAAGCATAAAAAGAATCCTACTAACCTGTCAAATATAATTAACTATAGAAAAAATGATGATGCAGATTCCAGAATTCTACTGACTTATAGATATTGTCCAAATGCAAAAGTATATATATTTTACATACATTAATTTTTACTATTATTATTTTTCTTTTTTAAATGAGGTTTTTTTTCAAATTAATGACTAGAAGACAGACCACTCAGTTTTTCCAGAAAAAGAGGAAAATCTCTGCGTCACTCCTTCAGCGCGTAGACGAATGGACCCTGCTAAAATGCTGACACACTTAAAATACCATATGACTAAAAAGCCTGACCACAAGTAACTTTTTTTATTCTTTTCAAGGATTTGGGATTTGAGATGAAAAACACAGATTTGATCTCAGTCTCTTGAATAATACCAAAATGTAAATGAAGTCTCTCTCAGGTCACACTGGAGAATACAAAATCAAAAGCTGATCAGAACTACTGGTGAAGCAAAGAGATACACACACGGGCTGTTCCAGAAGAGAGTCTCTGCAAAAGAGAAAGCTCTTTATATTAAGGATGAACTGCTCTCGACAGAACTCACTGAGAAAGCGATCAGAGCCATTGTGTTAAAGAGGTGAAGAAAATGCTCGTAATAAAAGAAGAAGAAAAGAAGAAGAATAATAAAAGAAGAAGAAAGAAAACAGAGAGGCAGATCACATCTTTTTTCCAATAGATATGCACAGGATTAAAATATTGCACATTTATTTTCCAACTTCTGCATGTAATTTTGTTCACGTGTATATTCTGTAATTCCCATTAAGAGTAAAACATAGACTGGTACAGATAACTACTCTGAAGCAATGGATGCACAGAATAATTAAGACCTGCATATAGACTCTCCACTTTTGCACGTAACAAAATTCCCCTTTTCTAGCAATTCTGTCCATGCTCCAGTGCCAGAAATCAGAATTCAAAGAAAGCTGGCAAAGGGGAAACAATACAAATACTGTTGGTTCATGAGCCCCTGCCTCTCAGAGAAGCAACAAGCTGTGTCAGGGAAGTCTTGCAGATCCAGACATGGCTGTTGAAAAAGCAAAGGTGCATCTTTACCAACACAGTAGAAAAATTCCTCTGACTTCAGCAAAGCATGGTTTCACCTAACAGTTATTTTGCATGTAATGTGGAAAACATCATTCCTCTCAAACCTCACAAATAACCCCTCAGAATTTAGTGTGACCACCTACACTTGTTTTTAGTAACAATTTCAATCCATACAAATGTGCAGAAGTAGACATTAACATCAAAATTCTGTCTAACATCACAAACTAACTATTAATTGGTTGTAAACTAAATGAGAAAATAATATATGAAGATCAGCTATGAAGGTTATTTATACTTACAACCATCTTGCCACGGGTTTATGCACCTTATTCATTAAATAAGCTACAACCTACTGTGTTGGTATACCCCAACATGCCTAAAGTGACTCCTGGACTGAGCTAAGTAAGGTCACGCACTAGCTGCATATTGCACCACAGTCGGCAACTAATGCAGCTGTGCTGAGCACTTGAGGAAGCCTGAGCTTGAAATCAACCAAGAGATTTTTGTTCCCTCAGAGCAATTTCCACAAGCTAATTAACACAGAGAGGCGAGAAATAAAAATTGCATGCAGTTCAACGAGTAATAACTTACTTGTTTTGAAAATCCAGAAGTTCATTGTTAATTTTTTCAATATTTAAATCACTCCAAAGCATTTCATTGTATCCGTTGATATTAGCAGTAACTGAATTATAAAGACTGTAAAGTTTCTGAAGCAATGAAAGTTCACGTTTAATTTTGTGCAGCTCAGGATACTCTGTTTCAAATTTTAAAATAAGAAATTTGTGAATGTTAATTAGGTACAACTGTGTTCATGAACAGAGAAATCTACATATTTCTAAAATTGGTGTTTAATAAACGTATGAAATCAGACTTGCAGTCTTTTACCTAGTGTCTAGTAAGACAAACGTTTCTAGTTACATTATGCAAGAACATCAGATTTTGATGCACAGTAATTGTTTAGATTGCTGATTTTTTTATAAATATTCTCCAGCAATGGTAGATGTAATTTTATAAGGGAGGTGCTGCATCTATCTCTGTGAGGGAAATAATGTTGAAAAAGTAGCTGAAACGGCAAAGGAACACACTATAGTCTTAGACAAGAACTAAAATATCCCCTATCTATTGTACTATTTACTTGAAAGGCAGAGGTTGGGGATGGGGGTTGTGCTTTCAACATAAAAATATAGAATATGTTACATAATAAAAGTATTTAAAATGGACCTCCTTAATGGAAATGTTTTGTTTAGTTTCTCTCATCTCTTTGGGAATTCCTAGTTAAATATATCGTGATTATTGCATATGTCTTCAGACAGGAAAATATGCTGAATTTAGTCTGTACAAATTAAAGTGCTTCTCATACATTCTGCTGTAACTTTAATTCACACCACAGTCTTCCACACTTGAAGTGTGTCTGACTAGGAGACATAAGGATATTACAGATCAGTTGCACAGCCCAAGGGAATTCATTATATATCTGGAGCAGGGACAACTCGAGTCCTTGGGCAACGTTTCCCAAATTTGGACATGGAAGAATACAGACAGGAAATGCGCTTAGCTCTGAACAGAAAAAGCAAGAGAGGTATGCAGCTGCACCCTGAGATACACAGAACAGTGCAATATTTTTCCACCTGATGTTTATGTATGTGCAGACTGAGAGACAGTTTCACACAGCTGCTTTTCATAGGAAAGACAGTAACACTTTACTGCAAGGAAGTTTTCTACAATGAATCCAGCACTGAATGCATTTAGCAGGACCTACAAGAAAAATTTAATAGCCTTGGACCAGGTATCCGTATCCCCTGAGAAACTACCTGTGATAGGAAGACCAAATAATTCTTCCCCACCAGAGAGAGAGATATATTTCCTCCACAGTTCATCAAATTTGGCTTGAAAGATCTGTAATCTGTCGCTTGCTTCATGGGGAGGAATATTTTCCTCACTGGGGCCCCTGTAAAAAACAAAACAAATTCCGTGCAAGTATCAACCATACAGGCTTCACAAAGAAGCACAACAGAACGCAGACCTTGCTACCTGAACAGTATTTAATATTTTTTAACATTTTTTCTAGAAATTTTCACAAAAGACACTAAAAGAGAAAATGCAAAGTATATTCAGTGTCCCAACATTACACATTGAGTGGTCCCTGAAAGAAAACCCAATTTATTTTCCAATAATAAAATTCATCCGGGTTACCATACATATTACAAACAGCTAAAAAGATCTGCAAATGTTTTGTCTTTGTTATTTTCCATTTCTTTTCTCCTGTAAAATGCATTTAAATGGTTATTTTTATTTATATTATTAAAAAGGGAAAGACAGCATGCATATAATTCAGGAATGAAAACTGTGGTAGTTGGTACTATAGCCATAATTAAGCACTCAGAAAAAAAACAGAAAAAATATGATTTTGCCCCAGTGAGTACACCTCAGCTGATGGACTGGGTGCAATCCCCAGCTCTCATGCTTGGGACCACTTCTTGGCTGCATCATAATATTTCGGGATGAGAACTGTAGGTATGTCATCTTCTGTTGTGCCATGGTTATTTCTAGAAAGAAATACAGGCACGTGGGCATCAGAGAGCAGTGCAGCCTGGCTGCTTGGAAAGGAAAATGGAACCAGGAGTTGAAAGCCGTAACATGGTCAGCAGAGGCAGCCAGTGCCTGGTGCCATACTACCTGAGCATGGAGAGCAGGGCAGGCCTGGGGACGGGAGTCAGGTTCAAACGAGAGTCCAGATCTTTAGACAAGTCCACAATAATTACACAGGCCCAAGGCCAAGCAGGGAAGGTGAGTCAGCAAGTCAGGGTCAGGAGCAGGTCTAGTGAAGGTAACCAGGATGAGACAGTCCAGTGGTTACCAGACTTTTCTGAGATCAGGCTGAGAAGTGAGTCTGTGTGTTGGGATCAAGGTTCAGCTCAGTAGGGTCCATGGCCACAGGCATGGCTGCGACAGAGCTGGAGCTGTACATCAGAGAACCATGCAGTGAAGATTCAGCTTAAAAGCAGATCCCACAGAAAGGAGCGTCAGCCTTCCTGAGGCCTCCCAGAAGAGCTTCATGAGAGTGCACTGTCACCAAAGGAAGGGGGAAGCCCTCAGATGCACTAGCTCTAAGTTGGCCCTGAGCCCAGGCAGCTGACCCTCCAGGAAAGGGGATGTTTTCAAGGTCCCTACAACTGGTAGCAGCCACAGGGTGTTTCCATTAATTCTTCTGGACAATTCCAAGAGCAGAACTGCAGGCAGCACTACATATGCATCCACATTGGCAACTTGGTGCTCTAGCAGGTTGCTTTTAGGTGCAAATTCACCTTGTTTCTACAGCTGGAGTCTTGAAGCTTGCGCTCAGATGAACTGCTAGTGTGCCTTCAAGAAGTTTCACTTCTGATGAAGCCAAGGTTGAAGCCAAACACCCGGTTACCATTTGGACCACCCTTCTTATAACACCAATGCAAAAGCACCTGCCCTAGGAGAAGAGTATATACTCTCCAAAGCCCTCCAAGAGTACGTGCTCTACGTGTGCACTGAATTCTGTTCATAACAGCAAGGCAGCCTGCAGAGGTGGTACAGAAAGCTGCTTCACACTGCCCATGGGCTATAGGTGCTGCTGACATGAACTTCATTGCCAAAAAACACACACTCTGCATGTATTGTCCTACAACCGTAACAGATCACAGGAAACCAAATTCTGGTCTTTCCTCCTTCGTGGCTAATGTAGAAGTGTCCAATGAAGCACACATGCCCCACAATTTAAATTAAAAAAAAGCCAAAGTAAGCTTAGAAGTAAGACTGAGTACGACTCAGTGAACTTAGAAACACCCAGAACTGGAATCTCCACTCACATCCAAGGCACTACTTATATACTTAATATTAAAGATCTGTTTAAATGCTTTGTTGAGTTTAGAAACCAAAAAAAAACTTTAAATTTGGACCTGGATTGAGAATTTTGTTTTTTTCCCCCAGCCTATTAACACTTCTGGAATTTCACCAACTCCAGCATTGAAATTATGTGAATGAATCTGTGACAGTAAGAGTATCTGCCCATCTTATATTATTCTGAAATTAGGCTTTTTTAGCAGCTGTCATATATACATTGAGGCTGTGCCGTGTTTATTTTCTGAAGCCCTTTAGATACATCATTTTTTAACAATCACTAATGAAGCATAATTGTATTGCACCACAAGTCACCTACTTTTCCTCATAATCTTTGTAAAATTCAGCAGTATCAATGTGGAATTTTTGAACACCACTCAATAAATCTGTTTTCATCTCTGGCTGTACCTTCAGCAGCAAGTCCTCAACCTGCAGTGCCTACATGCAGACAAAGAGGAAAAACAGGCATAAAAGAGGCAGGAAAAAAAACCACAGCGTTTTAAGAAAATAGTTTTGTTCTAGCATTTCATCATTAAAAAGGCTCACAATAACTTTCCTATATATATGATTTGAGAAATAAAACAGCTATAATACCTGTGTGTTTAGGTTCTTCCAGGCATAAGCCAATCCATCAACTCTTTCTGCACTTCCATCTTGAAAGACCAGATTGTATTTATGAAGCACAGAATAAGATTCTTCTATAGGTCCAACCATCACGTCAATTTTAATCTCATTCTCTCGAATTTCCTTTAGGGCTTCCATTGCTCCCCGTACATCATCAAGGTCATGGATAGGTCTGCTTAATCTCTTGCTGACATTTTCAATGAATGAATAAATTTCATCCATGTCTGTGGCAGACTTTTTGTTCAAAGCTGATCCAAATGTTCTTTGTCTTGAGCGGCATTCCTGAATTAAGGCTATTTTCAATGACTCTGTTGCAATATCCACTGATTCCAGTACACAGTGATTTGGCAGTTCTCTGATTTGCATTTCTAATTGCTAAGACAAACACAAGCAATAAGCTTTTAATTTCACTACAATTTCTCTGAACGGTTCATTTTTATTAAAGACCTAATACTTACAGAAAAGTATCTGATTTGAGTTTGGAATTCAGCCATTGTTGGTTTAGTATCTATGAATTCCCTCACTTTTTCCTCTGGATCCTATATAAAAGAAGTTTATTTTTTTTATTATTTAGCATCAGTATTACAATAACCTATGGGGGAACCAGCTGCCTGGTGTACTGTGCAAACACAAAAGATCCCTCTCTAAAAGAGCTTAAGATATAAGCATTAAGATCAAATTATTTCACTTGAACAGCTTTTCCTGACTCTTATTCTTTGTACAGTACTCTTAAAGGCACTTGAAATCTATCCATAACTCAAAAACTGACACAGATCACGATATCCAAATTCTACTACGAAATTTATCCATCCAAATTCTACTATGAAATTTACAATCCAGCTGCTAAAACTCTGTTGGAAATATTTCCTTCCCAGTCTCCCTTCTGTCTGCAAACCCCCAAAAGCAGTTTACATCCTCTAACATATATTTAAATGGTAGCAATTGTACTCAGCCATCTTCACTCTTCCTGAAACAATGTTAATTAACCGCAGTTTCTAGTTAAAAATGGCCTGGCCATTTGGATCAAGCACAGTTTGGCAGGGAAGGATGGATCTAAGGGAGGAGGGAGCATTTAGCTTGTTGAAGCTTGTATAAAGGGAACAGAGCACTCTGCATCCTTCCTTTTCATAAAGTAGGCCAGTCTCTGCAGCGGTGAGGACTTCAGTGTCACCAGCTCAATAAATGTGTTAGATTCTCAGTTCAATTACAGAAAAATGATCTTCATCTGGCTCAGTGACTTTTGTCTACAGTCTGCACTGTGAGGTCCCTGAGAAGCTATTCCGGCTTCTCTGGCCAATAATGAGTAACCAGTGACAGTTCCCAGTGATCCCACAGGAATTATAAAGATGGGGGGAAACAGTGCCAACTCCTAAGGAATTTTAAGGTTAAGAAGCAGATCAATTAACTATTTTTGATGATTTTATTAAAAGGAAATATTATCATGCTACTGCACCATCCAGCCTGATTGTGCCTTGCCTGGGTAAAATGACATACGATCAATATGTGGTTAGCTCAAGCAATATCTCCAAAAACTACAGTAAAGAAGCCTTAAGAATTGAAACTGCAGAAGCCATGAAGAGGTGAAAATTCCCTGTCTTAGCCTGAACTCTAACTGCAAAAGAGTCAGCTGTGGGAATGTGGACATCTGTGAGGTGGTTTAGGAATGGGAAGTTAAAAATAGTGAGCAGTTACAAAGATAAGATTACTCCTGTTTTGATTGCTTGTTTCACAGCCTGACTAAACATCTTTGACAGGTAAGACCAGGAGTTGTCCATCCACACAGAATTGAATTTCACTAGTCAGAATGAACACAAGATTTTATTTCATGAAATATCTCCTGCCAAAACACTCTGCGGAGCTTTACCATTTATGTGACAGGACCCACTTCCTAATGAGGACAACTCCATCAGCCCAGATTCTCTTCTGCCTTGTAATCCTTATTACTGCAAAGATTTCCTAAATTTAGTTTATCATTTTTGTGAAGAAATAGAAAAGCTGCTTTCAGCAGTGGTTGCGGAGGAACTAGTCAGTTTAACATTCAGGAGCAGTTTTGTAGTCTGCACTTTCTCAGAGATTCTACTAAATTATTCTTTTTTATAACCTATACAGACAAGGTGCTGTGAGAAAGTTGCAAAAGCATAAGAGAGCATAAGCTTGTTTATGCTCCAACATTTTTTTGTTCTTCTGCTTTCTTCCTCAGATAGTTTAATTGGCAAAGAATGACAATTTCTGCTCAACACAAGAGTAGACAGAGGAAGTATTATGGGTATTTGGATTCTACCATATACCTGATACTTCCTACAGAGCACACAGTCTCCTTATGCAACCCAAAGCAGTTTATTTAGAAGATTTCACAATATAGCAACATATTTTTATTAAGTATGTATTTAACCTTGTTCCAGATGCCCGAGAATTCAGAAAAGCTCTTCAGAAGATCCGATGCTTCAGTTTTAAGAGATAAAATAATTGTATTTAGTTGGATCACCACTTTGTTCACATCCTTATGCTCGATGATCTGCTTGTCTAAAGGTTTCAGTGCCACCATCCTGGTGAGTTTGCTCTCATCACCTAGCTCTACAGCAACAGCTTGTTCAATCTGGCATAAATTAAACAAGAAAAAACATATGTCTTCTAATTTTATTTATATTTTTACATTATGGAATGCCCAATAATGCACACATAGTAAGTACTCCTAAGAACAGATAGAAAGTGCAGAGAAAGCATCTGCAAGGAGACTCCCTATTCTTAGCTTGGATTTTTACAGAACTATAGTTCTAGAGTTAAAGCTGATTTTATAAAAAATTGCCATGTGGAGTTCTACGTTAATCATCTCTGAATGACATCGGCCAAATATTCATCATATACAAGTACAGTTGTGCTGTTTCCTGCTCCTAAACAACCGCTCAGGTCTTCCTGCTTCCTTTAGTGTAGGATTACAATCTATACCCATTTTTGGCGGAAAAAAAGTCCTGGAGACGGTGTAGGGTTGGCTGCTTGGAAATAAACATACAATTCTGCTTGAAGAAACTGAATTCAAACCACTCTCTCCTAGTTTGTTTTTTAAATTATTATTTATTTTCAGGACTTGAATGGGGTTTCTTCACTGAAAATGAGCTGATATATTTTTCATGTCAGATTGACAAAATAGGAAGATATATTTACAAAGACACTTTTCAGCACAGATCTACATAGATCTGTATTCCCTTACCAGAGGAGAGAATTAAGGACATTTGAACACTATTACTGCGCATTTCTGTATTTCAACAAATTTCAGCTTCGATCTATACCTCAGAGCTTCCCAATGTTTTAGTGCTCATTTTAATGCCAGTTAAAATATTTATATTGTATTTACTGTAGCATTATAGGTGCTGTATGCAGCCTGGAAGTTTAAATTAGAATAAAGTTTTTGCCTGGGAAGACTGATAATAATTTATACTCAGCTAGCAGTACCTGTGGATAATTCTCACACATTCTCTACAGTATCATCATCATACTTGAATAGTAATTTTAAAAGATTTTTATTAAAGCAACTTTTGATTTTAATATTAAAAACCACCAAAAATAAGGTTTATGAATTATTGTTCTTATGTTCAATTACTTGGTATAGAGATTAAAAACTAGGCTTTCACTTAACAGGAAAATCCACCAGATTACAAATCACAGTATTGGTACAGAACACGTTCTTATGAGATTAAGAAACATTAACCAAAATACTAAAATTAAAAAATAAAATAAAATAAAATAATTACCTGCTGCTGTTTATGATGTAAGTAAGCAAATTTCCACAGGGGGATATCTTTGGCTATTGATAATATGATATTTACTGCTTTGTTTACAGCACTCTGAAAACAGCAAAACATTCATTTTGAGCACACAGAGAGATTATGGCAAATAAGAGGGGAAAACAGACAATAAGAAAAAAGGGATCCTCCAAACAATACCAAAATGGAAAAAATAGACCTCCATCTTTACAGGAAATATTCTAATAAGCATGAAATAGGATCACCCAAAAGGCATTTTGTAAGGGGAAAAAATACTCCATAAAGCTTTATCATGTGGTTTTCAAACAAGAACATGAGACCTTTACAAACAGTAATCATGAATAACTGGGCATCACAACTTAATTATAGTATGATTTCCCCTTAAACTGGTTATCAACATAGTTACTTATCAATAATAGTTTTCACATTCACATCAGAATGCCTGAATACATTTGTCTGAATTTGTGATGGTATAACCTAGTATCTATACAGGCAGCTATATGAATTATTATATAACTTCTTCTGTCTATGGTATTTTTAAATTACACTTTGTGGTCTGATTTCTTACTGACAACACCATGAAGGCTGCAAATGAAATCTCAGAATTAAACTTCTGATTTTCACAGTGACAATGCAAAGTCCATAAATCAACACCATAAACAACTAATACTTTGTCAATAATTTCAGACATCATAGGAGACTATATGTGTAAGAATTTTGCTGAATTAGTACAAGTTTAAATGAGTGTTCAAATTTGTCCACAGTTTAGGGCTTCAGGCTGGTAATATTTTTCTTTACAATTCACTACTGCAGAATGCTGATTTATGAATGACATTTTAAACTGATAACATCATTTTACACTCTGAAAGAGTTTAAGGAGAACAGGAAGTCAAAGCAGGCTGTATCAATGGCATTCATTTTTATTTTTGGATTCACTTTGAAATGTTTGCCTCTAAATAGAGGGTTGTAAACATGAGTTACTGAGCTTTTAGGAAACCAGTTCCTTCTACTAGCCTGCATAACAAACCTGATAGGTGGCTTAATGTCCTTAGCACCCAATGATATCACGAGCTGAAGTGAATTTTAATCTCTTTTTTCCCTTCCTTTTAGTTCTTATACCAGATTAAACTTGCACATGTTGTTTTTAAATCAGGAATTTGTAAATGTTTTACCATAAATGACTCAGATGTGCAATTATTTTGTTACCTGAATATCTTCAAGACTTGGTCGCAAGACAACATTTGGAATAGCCAGCTGAATTTCAGATTTGAACAAAGGAACCCTCTGTGTCTCTACACACTTGGTCATCAGATACCTAGAGTCAACAACACGCAATCGATGTCTTAAGGACTCTAAAGAAATCTTCATGCCTAAATAAATATAATATTTAAGTGAGGTTATATTTCTTACCACAATAAGCTTGGGAGAAAAATCTTACAATTATATTAAAAAATTAAACATATTGAAAAAAGACAGACTCACATCTGACCAAAGAGTCAGTATTCTTCTGACAAAGCTGTCCTATCAGATTATAGTAACTACAGGACAGGCACTCTTGGCAGCGTGTTTTCTGTTTCATGTCAAGATGTGTACAGGCGTATGAATCCTGAAGAGTTAAAGGGAAATTCTTAGAAAAATAACGATATTATCCAGCATGTAAAGGAAATATAAAGTATCTGACTATGTTATAAAAGGTTACTTTTTACACTGTAGAGGTCTTACCTCCGGAGTTCTCCCGGCATTTGCTTTCAGCCTGCGCTTAAGAATATCTACCAGTTCGTACACAGAGCATTCCACTTGCTGACTCTGCCTACAAAAGCAACCTTACAGTCACTCACAGGGAATAAAACATAAAGAATACTCTTTGCTACTTTCCAGGGACACACTCCCATTCCCACTGCACTGTGAAAAATTGTATGTGCAGGAAAATGCCCTTTACTTTTCAGTCTGTTCCTACTGCTTGGGCCCAGAGAGAATATAAGACATTAAGGTATGCAGACTATAAAGAAACCCATTTGTCAGACTCTGTGACATCTGATTCAACTGTACTTCATAATAATTAAAGAAAAAGAAGTTATTTTCCAGCTAGGTAACAAAACAGGCTTATCATGATGATACAGTGAGATAATCTGTGAAATCAGAATCAGTAAAATAAAAACAAAAAAATAAATAGAAGGTATCTTATTATGCACAGCGAGCACAGGTATCTTTTTTGGAGAAGAACTGAACAACTATTCTGCTATAACCTGGAAAATAAGCACAGGCCAAAAAATTTGCAACACTGGGAGAACGGGAAGTCTTAAGCTAGCATAAAGAATCAAGCAATTAACATGGGGATGAGATTTCCAGTCATCCATCTTCATTTTTCTTGCTACTGACTAGAATGCCATAAGAAGAAAAATATGAAATGCTAAACACTACAGATGAAATCTTACATCTGCTGTATTCAAGATACTTGGTGTTTCTCCCTGAATCCTGAGACTATCATTTTGCATTAGACTAATACTCTGTTAAAATAAAATTTTAAAAGTAAACTCTCTAGGCATAAAAAAGTAGCACCTAAATAACCCCTCCCAAATATGGCCTTCAAATCTACGCAGTGAATAAACCTACTGAGACAGTTTGTGAGCAGCAGAGACAGCAAGCTTTTCTGTCTGTTCCAGGAAAGAAAGCACATCTATAGGTTCATCTTCTGGCAAAATTATCAGAGCAGTGTTCAACATATCCTCCAGAATTCTTTCAATTCTGCATTCCAGGGTATCAGCCGCTTCTTTGACTACATAGTCCAACTCCCTCAGGGTACTATAAACATTCTCAATAACTAACCAAAGAAAACAAAATGAAAACAAATCATGCAAAATACAGACCCCTTAAATCTCATCTTCCCCCCACACCCCCCATGGTATTACAATAAAGTGAGGATTTAATGGCAATGAAATATCCTATGAAGGCCTGGAACCAAAACACATTGGACTTACTCTACTTTGGAGTCTTCAGATTAAACCATTTTATAATAAATAGTACAATAGCCTTCAAAATATCTCTTGTGTATTAAAAAACAATGTAATATATAAAGTGGAAAACAGAAAGAATACAACTGACCAAAAATTATTTTGGTCTTTCTACGTAAATCCACAGGGAAATCCAGGACTTATATCATTGTGATTAACTTATAAATTTAACAGCTAAAATTCCTCCAGCCAAGATGACATACTGGTTAAACCACTAGATTTCTTCTTTCATGCATATGACCTAACTTGCTTTGGAAAGAGATAAACTGAGTCCTTTAACAGATGTGTTTATTAAAACTAGATAAAAATTACAGTTTCTGAACAGAGTGGATAAATTCTTTCCCTGTCCTTCATACTTTCATTGCAAAAAAGAAAGAAATATGTCACCTGACACCCTTTGTCTTTGTATTTGTTATTACCAGACAGTATCACTTGAATCACCAACACTCTTTCTTACTCCATGTAGAAAGAAATCACAGCAGTGTGAGAGTGGTGTCCAACTGTTGATGCTTTAAGTGGAAAACATCATTTATTCCTATTAGGAAGTTAATAATGGAGCTTGTCTTTTTTTATTGACTAAAATGGACAGATAACACAACCAATTCCTTAGCTTTTTGGGTTTTAAACATATAAATTAGGTAGTACTAAATCCATTTTTTCCCCAAGTTTTAGTCTAAAAGGCGACCATGGGGCCCCATACTTCCACATATTAGATGGAAATAAGGCATTTAAGACATTAAGCTCATGCATAGTAAGCTCAGCACATCGTTGGCAGGTCAGTTATTTTATATACACCAAACCAATGGCTAATTTGTAAGTGTCCCATATACATTCTGGGCACACTAGACATTGCACATCCTCAAAAAGATATGATGCATACAATCAAGAAAAGCATTCCTTTCTAGGGGCGATTCCATTCCAGCTGCAGCAGCAGGAAACAGGAGGCAGCCCAGATACTCTTGCTGCATAACCTCTACCTTGTAAAAAAGGCCAATTTCCACCAAAGAACAACTAAAAGCTGAATTATTGCTATTCAGATATTTAACATAGTGCAGAGAGTATCTAAGTGAATAAATAAATTACTGATATTGTAAAGACCTTCCTTATGACGTGTTACTAAACTACGTAAACCAAACACAAAAATTCATTTTAAAGCTATAAAACAAACATGAAAAACCACCTGCTATTGTTTTTTGTGCTCTGGTTAGGCAAAGGTCAAGTAAAGACAAAGGCGGCCAGCCCTGCCTTAAGCACTGGCAGAGCCACATGGCACAGTCACAAATGAATAGCTGCACAAACCCATGCCTCATTTCATGTTCAGATTTAGGCTACCTCTGTTCCTGTTTATCCTGCCACATAAGAGTGGTAAAGGGGCATCACCGGGGGGGGAAAAAGGATATGCCTGGTAAAGCAAACGACTTAACAAGGACTGTTCAAAGACAGCTCTCAAACAGCCCTAACTAGATCACCACAGTTTAGAGCAGGCCACCATTTTCACCTTACTCATGTCTGACTTACTTCTATAATCAGGAGCGAGGGATCTGGCATGTTTTTCCCTCCTATAGATGAAGCGCTCTTCCTAAAACTGACAAGGAAATATCTGGCCAGTACCACCTAACAGCATCAACAGTTCACCACTTCTTCTCCTAATACATACATTTATTGATGGTCAAAGAAGTCCATGACAGCTGCATCAGGCCCGGAGTAAGGGCATCCTCAACTTGTCCTATGAATGGTTTCATCAGTGGTTTCAGCATAACAGGAATCCTATTCAGATGCTCTTTGTAATTCATCAAGACATTCTGAAGTCTGCAAGACATGATCATGTTAAGAATGTGCTTAATTCAGACATTTGAAACATAACAGAAGTTTGGACATGTTTTCTGTTAATAAGATTTGCAATTTCTGACCCCGTGTTAAAAATAAGAACGCTTCCCAGCTCTTTCTAGATGAAACTACGCTTCTTTCTCCCCACTAACAGCAGAACCAGACCGGGGAAATCAGTACCTCCAGTAAAGTGACTGTGATTGATTTAGAGAATCTTTCTTCCAAGGAAAATTGACTACTGCAAAAATCCTCAGGAAATTGCGTCATGGTTTCAGTCGGGATAGTGTTAACTTTCTTATAAGCAGCTGGTATAGTGCTATGTGTTTGGATTTGGGATGGGAATAATGTGATGGTGCGCTGGTGGTTTTGGTTGTTGCTAAGCAATCAAGGGCTCTTCTGCTCCTCACACTGCCCCACCAGCGAGTTAGGCTGGGGGGGCACAAGAAGTTGGGAGGAGACACAGCCGGGACAGCTGACCCCAACTGACAAAAGGGATATTCCATGCCGTATGACATCATGCTCAGTATATAAAGCTGGGGGAAGAAGAAGAAAGGAGGGGACGTTCAGAGTTAAGGCATTTGTATTCCCAAGTAACCATTACGCGTGATGGAGCCCTGCTTTCCTGGGGATAGCTGAACACCTGCCTGCCAATGGGAAGCAGTGAATGAATTCTTGTTTTGCTTTGCCTGTGTGCTCGGCTTTTGCTCTACCTCTTAGACTGTCTTTATCTCAACCCACAAGTTTTTCCTCACTTTTACTCTGCCAATACTCTCCCCCATCGCAACTGGAGGACGTGCGCGAGTGGCTGTGTGGTTCTAGCTGCCGGCTGGGGTTATACCACAACAGTTAAAGAATTAATAATCAGCATCGCCGAGAATGAAAAGAACTCTTCCAGCACAGAGTCAGACTGTTACAAGAAGCAGAAAGAAATAATTTAAAATCAACAAAAGTAATTTCAGATATTCAACACAAGAGAGCAAATTATAACTTAGGTGATGTATTATCTATACAGATGTTTGTGTTGTGCCTTAATCGAGTGGTAAATTCCAACTTGTTTTCCTTACAGGAAAAAGCTTTTGATGTTAACTAATATTTTGGAGTGTAATGCTTATGTTACAGTACATAGATGCCTTAGTGGTACCTAAGAGCCCCACTTACAGAGCAGCTGTTACAGTAACAAAACAAAAGCATGTAGGCGTTTTCTAGTAATGAGATATTTGTGGAAATAGACACAACTGCTTGTTACCAATATTACTGTGGAAATGCAGGGGAAAGCAATTAAATTTCAATTAAACTCCATCAAAGAGAAAAATTATAATAAATCAAAAGCATATGCAACAGACTCAAAGCTAGGGATTCCCATTTGCAGATGAGAATCAAATCCAAAAAGGGTTCACTCACTCCATCTGACGTCTTTTAATCTGGTCTTCATCGGCACACAAGCCAAGGACAACATCTGGAACTTCAAAATGCATTTTCTGCAGGTATTTTGTTTCATAAAGTACTTCCAGGACCACTGGGTCCAAGTTTACAAGTAATTCCTTCATGTAGCAGTACAGAGGGAGAAAAAAGAAATAGAAAATAAGGCAGTAGTTTGGTGGTTACATGTAACTGGAACGTATAAGAAGATATAGATGACTACAGAAGATTTTTAAAACAGATACCCATGTTTCTACACAGAACTTCATTGTCCTCTACAAATATCTGGATTTTCCAAAGTATCAATCAATCAATATCTTACACTGATTTCAATTGCCTGTGACTCCTTCACTGTGTCCTAACCACTTGGCTCCTAAGTTTAATTCTAGTTCTGCAGCTACACTCTGTGGAAACTAATTTGCCTTTTCATCTCAGTTTCTCCATTGGTAGACAAGGGAAAAATGTTGGGAAGGTTAATCTCTGTACACTTTTCGAGGCACTAAATGCTATTAAGATGCTAAATAAATTTGAAAAATAGGTTCTAGTTGTCCCTTATGGAATTATTAGTACAAAAAATGCCACATTTTAACCATAATTTCTCTGCATTCGGCAGAAAAAAATTATCTGTGAAGTAAGAATGGTAAGATTTTCTGTCTTAGCAAGCAGTTTTGAAAGCAAATTAATGAATGATTGATATATACTCTACACAGTGATGTTGATCACTACAGAAAAGACCATGATCTAATTAAAAATTTCTTCCTTGACTAAAATTTTGGTTAACATATAAAATAAACCACAAAACAGTATCTAAAAAGATAAGTCAATAGTGGATATGTATTTGCTAGGTATTGCCTCTTTTATGCCCTGAATGAGGCAGAAGCCTTAAAAAAGGACACATGATTAAGTCTGTACCATAAATATACACAAAAAAAAGAAGAAAAAAAAAATCAATTCCAGTAGTTCATTTCTTTAACCCTATTATTTTAATGCTGTGCTTGTCTATCCATGATATGATTAAAGCAGCATGTGTAATACTAAACAATGCAACAGTAATAGAAAGAATAAATCATATTTACCTTGGTTTCTGGGTGTCTGACAAGTAAGGAAGCACACAGAGCATTTCTAGCCTGGTCAGCAAACCTGCACCAAGCTCTATGATAAATAAGTTCAAATTCCAAAAGAACCGCAGCCATTTTATTGTAGCTCTTAACAACCTTTTTCATTTCCAGTGTCTGCAATTCAAGGGGGGAAAAAAAAAGCAAACACCATTTAATCAATTTAATGAGTCTAATATAGTAGGAATGTACTCCACTAGACTTTTCCTCACCACCATTAGGAAAACAAAACAAATAGAAAGCTTTAAGTTATGCTGTTTTAGAGATAAGGTAAGACACAGAAACACAGAAATATATTTGGGAATTTAATTATTAAGAAGCATTTAACTATTCTAAACAACATAACTTTTTTCCTCATTGTTCCTCCCAGTCTGTTCTATGACCTATACAAGGCACTGATGTCCCATTGAAAAAGATATAAAAATTATATTCTTTCATGAAGTATGGCTAGTGTTTGACGTTAAATATCTCAGTCCTCTTCACTACAGAACACAGCAGACAGAAGGCTCTAGGCTTAGGTACACGGCCAACAGTGCTGCTATCAGGATTAACGGGAGTCAAGCCCCAGAAGGGACCAAAGCATCAGCTTAATGTCTCAAGGAAGTAACTGTCCTCAGTCACAGAATAATAATGCTGCAAAAAGGAATTCAAATCCTTGAGCAAACACTAACACCTATCCTGTTGGATGAGCTTCAATACAAGTTGTTAGAAAATTGAGCTTAGGAGTATAAAAATAAATCATATGTCTGTTAATAACATGCTTGAAAGCTTAGCGTAAATCCTCCTATGCTAATTTCCAACCTTCAAAAGCGTGGTTTTCTTTTTAAGGAATGTCATTGGATGGTCAATTTTTCTGTATAACTGCTGAGCCCACATAATCTTCCCTGTTACCTAAAACACAGAAGATAAGAGGTTATATTTCCATTAACTTAAAAAGTCAAGAAGCAAAGTCTTTTTTCTCTCTCTTTTATTTCATTCTTACTGGTGGTATATTACGCGGTATAGGTGGATTTTCTTTTTCTTTCTGGTAGAGTTTTCGAACAAATTCTAAGTCTTGGCTGTACTGCTGAAGGACAATGATATACTTCTCATTAAGATCAATATGATTTTCTCCAATTTGTTCAAGCTTCATCAGAAGTCCCAGCATCTGTTCAGTCTAAAAAGGAAGATGGCGCATTTACTACTGAAGATTTTAATAGTTCAGAAAGTTGTTGCTCATAAACTAAACTGTTATTTTCCATTTATAATATGTTGTGTAAGATTGTAAGTTGTTTTCTAAGAAACACAGAAAAGTCCCTCCAGACAAGTTAGTGAATTTTACTTCTGTATTCTGTCCCATATGTAATATATTTACTGTAGTATGAACCAAGAAACTACTACCACTACAGTATAACGGGCTATTTAATTTTTTTCTGACTCTCAAATCATCACTTTTTTTTTCTGCAAACAGTCGCAGTAGTACACCTACACCTTTACTCATGCTTCATTAACATCTCATATCATGATCAGGGCCTGAATCAATGAACAGTACTGACATTAAGGTAGCAGCAGAAACTCCTTTCAGTCTAACAGGAATAACTTAGAAATGCAATAGGAAGCATAGGGAACACCAGGATGAAGAAAGAAAATAAACTTAAAAAAACAGGGCTATAAAATTGGTAAGGAAAGATGGAACATAAAACTGGCACCAAGTAACAACGAACATTATCTTCCAGCACTTCTGCGGGTGACTTTTAGAACACTTGTAATAGGCTTGATGTCCTCCTACATTATCTCAGGCAGCCACCAGCACAATACAGAACTCTGGCAGTAATGAAAGAGACAGGTAGGAGCTGTGGGTGCTCAGCCTTTCTGAGCACCAGAACAAAGGGTTTCCATTTGTAAAATTACTTACAGTTACTGTCTTCTCAAACCAGGAATCCACAAATTCTTGTATGGACTCATACAATGCTGCAATTTGGTTCTTAAATTCAAGGTAATCTTTTTCAAACTAGAAAAGGGTAAAAGGAAAAAAAAAAAGTCATCTGTAGTGTTGCTTTCATTTAATATAAAATTCTTTCCCTGAAGTTTTTGGGGAATTTGTCTTATCTGCCCAGCACATGTGTTCAGCACTGAATTAAAGAGAACAAAGACAACACCGGTAACAAAGGCATTTACTTTCTAAGCAAAGCAAACAAAAATTAAGAAGTGTTAGGTTATATGATTAAAGTCTCATCTTTATGAACACAGAGGAGCACAGAGGAACAAGGACAGGCAGAGGAAATTTAACAACTTAATCAGAGCAAACAGAGCACACCCACCAGCTACTCCCGGCACTGCCACAGGAGAGCGCTCGGCTCACTGTCCACGTATGAAACCCATCAAGATAAGCAAACTGGCGGGTTCTCTAGAGCACCTTACAGACTAAGGGAGGTTATTGCCTAAGAGATAAGGGACTCATTACAGTTTACCAGGAAAGAGCATTTTGGGACTATACAAAACGTATTATGGGAGTTAGGGAAGAAGCAAAGGCAGGGTGTGGTGTGGGAAAATGGAGGCATGATGGGATAAAAGGAGTTGGTCACATGTGAACAGGTTGCTGGTCAGTACATTTGTCTGGCCATGCCTGCACCTGATAAGCCCAGTCTGTCTTGTCTTCTTACTTATCTCCATTTCTAACCATTTTCCTGGTTGAAAGGGCTCTCTCTTCTGTGAGCATGAGTGTGTATGGGAGTCTACATACCAGCAACAGGAATAGAAGGGGCTGAAAGGGAGCTTCTAAGAAAGATAAAGAGAGACTTTTACCAAGGTCTGTAGTGATAGGACAAGGGGTAACGTTTTTAAATCTACCCAAAAGAGGGTTGATTTAGATTGGATGTAAGGAAGAAATTTTTTACGCTGAGGGTGGCGAGACACTGGAACAGGCTGCCCAGAGAACTTTTGGATGCCCCATCATTGGAAGTGTTCAAGGTCAGGTTGGGCTTGGACGTGGTTTTGAGCAACCTGATCTAGTGAAAGATGTCCTTGCCTATGGCAGGGAGGGTTGGACTAGGTAATCTTTAAAGGTCCCTTCCAACCAAACCCATTCTATGACTTTATGGAGACCACGGCCTACTGGGTCTTGTGTACCTGTAGAGTCAGCAACTGGAGAGACTGGAGTGTATTGAGGTCTAAGCATCAGCAACCAGAGTAGGAACCATGGATCATAGCAACTAGAGACACTGGAACACATGCATACTGTGTGGGTGTGCAGGTCACATATAATGTCTAGAGAATACCAAACCAGACTAGGTAGCAAATAGGACAGAGGCTTGGGAATCAGCTGCTGGAGCAGCCATAAGTCTGGGCTGGATATTGAAAAGACCAGAGTGGTCTGAGAGTTGGCTACCAGAGGGACCAGGAGGCCCAAGCCAGCTACCAGAGAGACAGTAGGGTCTGAAGGTCAACTACTGATAAGGTTGTAAATGTGGACCAACTACAAGAAAGAACGGTTTGCACATGTGTGTGTCTGTGTGTCAGCAAACAGGAGAGCAAGGGGATCCAGGGGTCAGGTAGAAGGTAGACTGATTGCCTAAGACCAGTTACTGGAGGGACCCATAGTGCATGTGTCTGGCAGGGGGGTGGGGGTGGTATAGGTCTGACTACCAGCAACTGGAGTGGTGCTGTAGGCCCTGGGGTGGGGTTTTAAGTCCAGAAATTGGAGAGACCTGGATATCCAGGGGCCAGTTATTGGATAGACTGAGTACGTAAGACCAGCTACTGGAAGAATCCACGTATATATACTTTCTACTAACAGGCTTTCCTCCTGCTCAGCCAGAGAGGTAACAGGATGAGGTCATTAATACTGTTTGTAACTGAGTGACTGCTGTGTTTTCAGTTTGTATTAAGCTACGTGGCCAGACCTGTGTATAAATGTATTGTGTGTATGCATGCATGCCTACTGGGAGTTACATGCTCAGCCTTGCAGCTGAGTGGAGCTGGGGACTGTGACAGCCTCACCTCTACTGGGCTACCAAGTTTGGCAGTTCCTAATTAGAAGTAATTTGGGTCCTTATCTGTAATAATTTTTCTTAAAAGTCCAAAATACTGAGGACCTACAGAAAGAGTTCAATGCATACTTCCTCTTGCAGAAAGCACTCCACAAGCTTGGAAAGATAGTCCATAATATATATTGCTCCAAACAGTTAGATGTAGAAAAGCCACACAATGTTTAAACACCTCCAAATTCCAGTTAACAGTAAATGTTCTCTTTCAGAAAAGAACCAAACAGCAGGTATTACAGAAATGTAAGCCATCAGCCAGTTAGAAGAAAGCCAAAGGTACTCTAGACTTAAATGTTTAAAGCAAAGTTCCTGACGGTTGCAAACTACAGTTCAGGAAGGCAGGAGAGGAAAGTCAACATTTCTAGCACTTTTATTGTAAGGCTATTAATTCTGCAAAGCAAGCAGGCTACAGCTCAAAAAAAAGCAGCTCAATTCCAGCATATACAGGTTGTATTAAAACATGAGTTTAAAGCACTTGAAAAGCCACTTCAGTTTCTACCACCCTGCTCAGTGCTGGGAGTGATATCATTCACTTTCCCTCTAAAATATTTATCTAAGTGCCTTTACTACCCTTATTATAATACTGCCTTTACTATTCCACTAAGTATTTTCAATAACACTGAGTAACTCTTGCAACTAGATAAACTGTATTTAATGCATTGACCTGTGTGAATTAGTTTTCAGTCTGCAGTTCAAAACATACGCATTTCAAAACAAGCAAGTTTAGGAAAAGTTGTTTGTAGTATTACCTATCACACAGAACCTAGTTTATCAAAAATTAACAAAAAAATATGAAAGATAAAAGCTAAATTTACCCAAACACTTTCAAATTGTATTAAAAGACATTAAAGTATTATTATTACAGCAAAATACTATATGCATTGTTATAAAATTTAATCTTCTTTGCATAACTCCAGTGAAAAGCAGAGAATTAAGGAAGTGATTGTCAGACAAGTGCTGAACGTATGTACCTCTTTTTTTCTGTGATCCAGAACATCATACTGTTTGGATTTGGCATTTGTAGCAATGCTCTGGTAATGAGTACTGATCTCTTCAATACCTTCTATTTTTATATGCTGGAGTTCTAAAAGACTTTCCATAATATTGCTCATATCTGAAATCTTCTCCAAACGCTTACAGAATGTCTCAAATTTTCCAAATATATAGTTTTCACTAGCAATAAAAAAGCAACAGATTGTTATGCAAATCTATTTGTAATACATTTTTTCTATTTAACCCACATATATTCTACCAGAACTGCTACCAAGTTTCACTTAAAAATTCTATGCTGCAAGACTTAAAAATCAAGTAAAAACCATTTTAAAGCAATGGATATAAACCAGAAAATGCTTAACCCTTATATATGTCAATTAAAAGCCTTTACCACATTTTACAGGAGTTACTCTTTTAAGAAAGACATTTGCAGGAGATCAAAATATGAATGCACAATACTAAGAAATGCCTCATGCTTTAAGTGCCAATACAGGTAAAACTCCCCTTGGCATTGTGATAGAGCTGACTAAATTCTCCTGGAGTCTTTTCACTTATATTCATGACTCAAATTTGTTGGGGTTTCAGACCATATGTATTAAATTAACACATGCATAAATTCCCCTGAAGTCCCTTTGGACATCTGTGAAGTCAACGATTGACTGTCAAAAACCTGTCACTGGTTTATTCCTGAATTAAAAAAAAGAAAACCCTGCAAGGTGATGTTCTGATTGTAATAAATACTACATTTTAATTGAGTATTTAGCTTTTCTGCTAGCCAGCAAATATAATGACATCTCATTCATAAATTGTATAAATTAATATGGTTCAATATTACAGTGAATTATTTACCTGAAATCAAACTGCCTGTCACTTGGATTTTCCTTTAGCTCCTCCTTAATTTTCTGAAAGGATGTTTGGTACTGTTCTTTGAGGGAAATGCATTGTTGTATCCTCTTCAGCAATTCTTGCCTGAGGAAGAAAGCACAGAAGACAGAAAATCATCCTAAGGCGGCCTTCAAAAGAATATAAATAAAAATAGAACATTCCAGTCAGAGATACAACTTTGCAAAATAAGAACAGAAAATTATACACTACCCAAAAAAAATTCAAAATATGAGGATTACATTGAAAGTTTTTATTTTATATTTGTTATCTAGATCGGATATTTTTAGTTCAGATTTCATTGTCATCAACGCAAAACTTTCACACCATAGTCCAGAAAGGACTTGCACCAGGTAAACCCTGGCTACTGAATGCCTGCAGTTTGGTCATTTCTCATCTTCTGTAAACTTGGTATTGATAACGGGTTTTCCTTCATTTGTTTCTTTGTTTTTTCTAAGCAGACAAGACTGGAGAGAGATTTTTCCAGACTACAGTAAGCACAAGCAAAGTCTTTTTTATTTAAAAAGATACACCAGGAAGATCTTCGGTTCCTAAGGACACAGATAGTTATGTCTTACACGCAGTTGTTCATTAACCCTGAGGTACTAATACACATGAGATACATAGGTGAGGCATGGAAATTAGCTGTAAGCCATTTACCCAAGACTGTTGCTCCACTTTGGCTTTTTCTTTCATCTTCCAGAAGATCATTGGGAATTAAAATGATAGTCAAACTTTATAGATTGAAACCACTAACTGGCACAGAGAGAAACTTCTGCAGGGACAGCAGCAGCAAATAAACAAATGAGATGAATGTCTCAAAAATAAATTCAGCTAGAATAAACAAAAAAATGTATTCTACTTTTATTTACATTAATTCTTTAGGATAAACATAGACAGTACTTAATTGATTACAGGTAATTTCTGCAAACTTCCCTGTACCCACAGCAAAATACAGGAGGAATCCAAATTATTTGTTAGATTTACTCGTGTCTCCTAGCCTATTACCTCAGTGTCACCTTTGACTTGGCTGGAATTTAAGCACAGACATCTTGTCTGTGTCTTGATGAAGCTTGTAACAGCTTTTTCTTCTCACCTCAGTAACCATAATCTTGTTCCAATTATACTCTTTCAAGAGACTATTCCAATCATTACTTTTCTAGTTGATAACTTTAGATGTCATGATCATCTTAACCTCTGTCTATGGTTTCCCCTTTCTCTTTTGCATAAAAATAATTGACTTCTTATAGTATGCGTTCTTTCTATACTATCTCCGCTTAACTTCTCATCCTTCAGATACACTTGTTCGGCCAGCGACATCAGCATTCACCACCCACTTGTTAAGTTTCATACAGACACTTCTGTGCTTCCGCTTATGCTGTATGTAGCACTTGGGAGCAGCTCCACACGAGTAGCCGTAGAGCAGCTAACTCATCCCTGCCTTGAAATGTCTCCTTTAGTTCTCCTGGCAGTGATGCCTACAAAACATCCAAGGGCATCACAATGTTTGCTGAAAACACTGTCATTCCAGCTGATCAACACTCTGTGATTGCTGGGGTTTCTCCATCCCTCTTTCCTCTCCGCATCTCACTATTCACTTCTTATGTTTCAGGTTGCAAGGTCTTCTTATGTTTTAGATTGCAAGCTCCTTAAAGCTGAGGTAAACTTTTTGTTCATTTTCCATATAGTGCTTAACATTTGCTGAAAACCAGGGACTCTTGCTATACTAATAGCTGTAACAAGGACAATAGAAAGGAAGAACAAAACTAGTCTTAGGCACGTCTAACTAACAAACTTACAGCAAATCTAGCTTTTTTAATTTAAGGTGCCTCACTGGCACCATTAACACGCCTCATAAGTTTGCCCATAGAGCATTCTCCACAGAATACTCAGAAAATACAAGCCTGAGTCCGGTCCTACCACCCACATACCTCACTCCAAACAGACTACAATCAAATTGTGATTCTGGTCCTGGTATATATTGTCTCCTTCCTCAAACTGGCTTTCCTGTCCACTAACAGCAAAATATAAATCTTAGATGGAACTTCGCCAGTCTGTCCTTGGAGCTTCTTTATGAAAAACCTTAGCTCCCAGTTCTAATTGCTCAAGTGTGTTTTGGTCTAAAAAAAGCCATGAGGACAAAATATCAAGTGTTGTATACTGACATACATTACGTGCTTTTCAATAATAGGTTTTTTTCACACAACATAGTAAATTTGGGTTTGCAGAGTACTTACTTAATTCCACATAAAATGAATAGTCACAAGCTTAAAACTAACATGGGAATTAGGGCCTGGTAGGAGGACAAGGGGCTACTTAAATTTACCTTTTAATAATCTTGATGACTAATCTATAATTTTACTTCTAGTGTTAACAAAAGAAGATGAAATTATTAAAATTTTATCACCTGTCCAGATCCCAGATTTTTGAAACACCTTCACATAAATACGTCTTGCATGTGTTAATCATTTGATTAGTGATTTTAAGAAGAAGAGATGTCATGCACTCTGATGTGTTGTAGTACGGTGATGTACAGTAGATCATACAGACAGTATTCATTAAACTGGGTACTTGTTCCATCATTGTTACCTGCAACAGGAAAAAATGTGAAAGTGACCAATTTGAATTTCCTAAAAATTAACACAACAGAAAATGTGACAGCTCTGGGAGTATGTTTGTCAGTGGATAAACATCTTTTTGATTGTAACACATAGTTCCTGTAAACTTCTCATTATAATCTGGACCATCCAATTCATTTGCGGGTACCTAACACAGTATGACTAAGAGAAAAAAATGGGGAATGGGTAATGAATAGGTCTTATTCCAGAGTGGGATTTTCCAGAGGAAAAACAGAAACTGTACTCTTTTTGGCCTTGGCCTCCAGTGTATGAAGGTGCTGCAGTCTGCTTTGCAAAGAATATGCTACCTGAAGAAAAGTCGTCATACACTGCTACAAAAGAGTTGGCCTGCTGTAGGAAGGACAAGAAGAAAGCTGGCCTTTGCTCATTTTGCCTAGATCTGTATGGAAAAGAAACCCAGAAGGGGGAGACAAGGCAACAATAATCTCTCTCTCACTGAGGATACTGAACTATAGCGTTTTCTGTCCCACAGAAAGATTCCACAGAAATGCACGCAAGCCAGATATACTCAGAACCCAGAACAAGAGACAGTGACTGGTCTAGAAAAAGATAAAAAAAGCATGCTATCTAAAAGTCAAGTCCAATATGGCAGAATGGTGAATATTTGCAGAAGAAAAGCAGTGTAAAATAGCACAATGGATTCAAACAGAGCTCAAGCTTTGAATACTTAGAAAATCTGTAAGCAGATAGATCATGTGTAAATCTTATGAACCATGTAAGCTTAGACAGCTTTGCTTGGTGGCTGTATTTTCAAAATTCATCCTCTCACTTAAAAAATGAAATCTGAGACCCACATGGTTATGACAGTAAGTTTTATCATTTGAACCAGGATGAAAGTAAATACGTGCTACCTGGAAGAGAAACAGCTTCAACATATAAAATAAGTGGAACACAC
>VYZM01015989.1:111751-125379 GCA_013398915.1 Dromas ardeola
GATACCATCAAGCCTCAACAGACACTGAGCTTTATTATATTTCCCACCACCGAACGTGTACTTTTAGAGGCAACAGAACCAACTGTGATGCTTTGTCAGTGCGACAGAACAAGGACAACTTGAAGATGCTAGATACCCTGGCTATGTGGCTATGATACAGTGCTTGCTGTCCACGCTCTAGAATAAAATAATGGACTGATCTTTTGTGCTGCCATAAGAACTTGGCAGTTCTTTCAACTAGTTTTTTCTTTCTAATCTAGTTTTAATTAAATCATCACAGTTTTGCCTTAGTATGGCTGCTATGCTAAGTTGTCCTTTGTCATGAGCATTACAGTTGGTGCTATTGCTTGAAAATAAACAACAACTATGTGAATTTCAAACACATACACAAGTTGCATGACTTTCATAAAGGCGTATATTAGACTTGTATCTTTTTGTATCCTCTGTTTTATGTTCACCTAATGCACAAAGGGGACTACAGCAGCCACTTGCCTTTATTCCAAATGTTCTTGAGAAAAAAGACTATTAGATTACCTGTTGGGATTTAAGTGCTGGTACCATGATTTGGGACAAGAAAAATTCCAGGCCCCGAAGGATATTTCCGTTAGTACAATCAAATATGCCAAAATTCACCTCCTTCAGGAAGAAACAGAAGTTAGCAGAGTGCACGTAAACTTCTGCAAATAATATAATATTTGAGTGAAATCCAGACACGTGGCAGACATATATACAGCCCATAACTATGTAGGTTCCATGAGGATACTGCCCCCCAGCTGATGAATTTGGATTGGACATAGACTAAAATTCCACTGGAATTTCCAAGACTTGCCCTTAAGTTTGAGTCACCAGAAACATAATTCTCATATTGTAGCAACACTCCAGCAATCAATTAAAATGAACCATTTAACATCAATGCATTAATTAATCTTAAAACAATTATATGTCTATATTTCTCTTTTAGAGGAACAGCTTCCATCTATCATAAATGTCTAAAAAAGAACAATAAATGTATCAGGCAAGAAATTCCTCTCTCAGTTGCTCATTTTTGTCCAGTTCATTGTTAATGTGAAGCAAGAAGCAGTGAATTGCTGAAGCTGGAAACAAGGAGAGACAGTACTGGTGAGTGGAATTTTACTGCAGAACTTGAAGCATAAACTGGAAGAAGTGAGGGACTGCATCTTTCCCCAGTGCTATTCATTTATGGACTGGTTGGCTTTTCTGTTACTGGCATTTTGCCTACAAATATATACATTCTGAATATGGGTCACGTGCTTTCTATGACTCAAACCAACTAGCCATTTTGGCTCTGTGTATTTCTCTTGTTAGAAGAGAGAGAGTCTCATTCAGAACTTCTGAACCGCACAAATACACACTGATTGTGCCAACATCATAAAGAATGCTTCACTGATGCAGGGGAACGTGTACTGAGTTGTGCCCTAGAAGCTTCTACTCTCGAGTTTTGTCTGTGCAAAGACGGCAATTCCAGAGCATTTTAGGAATGGCAACTACAAACAAATTTTTGAAGAGGCTCTGACATTCTTGGCTATCTCGATTATTAATATCACTAATGTTTTTCGTGCTAGTTTCACACTTGCATGCAAAGGAAGAGCATTTAAGACAATTAGTTGTTATGCATGGGTGGAATACTATTTCCTAACAATATTACAGTTTCATAATCCCACTAGAGTATAAGAAGGTAGAAAGCCCTTTCTCAAAATGTGTAGGAATTACGGATGACAATCAACGCTTGAGGAAGTGCTTACAAGGAAGAAGAGTAAGTTTCTTTGCATGTCTGAATAGGCTCCCTGGGCGGCAATGCCCACAAGGTTTTTAATAAAGAAATGCCCCTAAAATACTTCCTTCTGCAAAAGGGTGTGTTGGCAAAGTAGCAGAAGGGAAGGACAGAAGGGCAATGGAGAAAGGAACTGACCTCTATTATTCCCCTTCAGATGCTTTTAACAATGTCACTTACTCCCATAAGAGAGTGTTTGCACTTGTCTCAGGGACAGGGAGGCAGGGAAAATTAAGTCTTTCAAGTCTGTCTCTTCACAAGAATCTCTAGGACAAGGTCGACATACAAGCTGATACATTTCTTTCCACGGGAGGCTGAAGATTCAGCTGTTTCTCTTGAGAAATAGGGGACAAATCCATGTATTTCTAGGGGGTTCTCAGATTCTCCTTCCAACTGTTCCTACACAGCTCTTCAGGATAAATCAAAATTTGTCAAACCAGTCTGAGCCTGAGCTCCAAGCCTCATCAGTGTGAAGACCAGCTGACTGAAAGGTAGGGTTTGTTTTACCTCCTGTAGCATCTAAAAATATTGCCTCACATAAAGAATGAAGTTTGATGAAAGCTACATGACAGGCCCTGCCAAAAGAAGGTGATCACAAGCAAACCAGAGAAAGAAGGCACCAAGGCAGCTAACTGAAGAGTTTGGACAACCATTCTGACAGGTACCCAACTGAAGCAGTGCAGCAGGGCACAAGAAGAGGAAGCCGAGAAATTACTTTTGCACCCCTGGATGAGGTATTTGTAAAAATATCATTATAAGGCAAATGACTGACAGAAACTGAAATACTAATTTCCATGCCTATAGCTGGAGAACAAACTTATTACAGCTTTGGCCCGCTGAAATGGAACACATCAACCTATTGCTGACAAATACGGAGAAAATCTGTACAGAATAAAAATGAGTGCATCAATATTTTTGAGAATGTGATTTAAGGCTTATTATATTTTTTCTTTAATGTCTATTCTTAGATGTTGGTATCTGGATGTTTTCTGTAAAAAAACTATTGCAATATTTCCCAAGAACATGAGTATCTCTGAAAGTCAGAAAAGGCTGATACAGTACTTTTCTTACACACAACTAAAGTATTAGGGGCAGGAAAAGCTTACTTTAGTTAGTTTCAAGTATGATCTTTATTTTAAAAGTTTAAAAGATACAGTTATTATATCCCTTTTTTTTATCTAATTGTATCTAATTTACAGTTATTGTAAACTTTTAAAAGTTTAAAAGATACAGTGCAGCATTTCCATAATTTAGCCTGATTAATTAAAAGGAAATCTCCTGGTTCAGGTCTTTATTCCCTATTGCCATTAAAAATTATATTTTAATGACAGATTAATAATTAATTTTCATTAAAATATTGTTTTTAATAATATTGCAGTAGCTAATTTCCAAATCATTAGAACATTACTTTATCGTAAATACTTATTCAGGTGAAAAAGAACTTTTTTTAAACACAGAACTAGAAACTTCATTAAAGCACTCCCCACTTCTTTTTCTGACTTGAGTTGCGTGAATAAAGGTCTAATATTAAGTACACTGCAAACACTGCATAATTTTGGTCTGACCTGGGAAGCATTTGATGCAGTTATAACTTTATCTGATGTCCTTAGGAAAAATGCACAAGTCCCTGTAATGTTCTGTAAAAACAACAAAATGCATACAGTTAAAAAGAATACACGTGTATAGTAAAATTTACTTAATAACTTTAAAATATGCCGAAAAAAAATTGTAAAAAATTAATTACTCAAACCAGTAGTGAACTGTTTGTAGGATATTTGAAAATCTGTCCCCCTCAAATCACACACTGTTTTTTCTCCATCTGACATAAGAACATCAAAAATGCCCTCTGGGCAGAACAGTCCACTCTTGCATCTCTACCAAGAAAACACAGTTCAAGGAGAGATTGCGAGCTAGGCTACTTCCTGGGCTCCGTTCCTCTTGCATTCCCTGACCACCTGCAACCGTTGTATGAGGGCTGTTAGATGACATATTCCTGTCTAGTCATTTTAGTATCCATTTTTGGACCTATCCATAAGATTGTCTAATTCCTTTCTGAATCTGTCAACATAAATTTACAGAAGAAAACTAAAGATATCCTCGGCTTTCAAACATTCACAGTACTTTTCATGGATATTTAGACCAGAATGGATCGTCTTAGAATGAGATTTATTTCATTTTTTAAAAAGGGAACTTAAGGATTACTAAAACCTTCTGATCCAAATACTTTTTAACATGTATTTTCATCTTTTCAATCGACTGAAGTAATGTAAAAGTTTCAAACCAGTACTGCAACAATGCTTAATATTAATCTATTAAATCTAATACTAATTCAACACTAACAAATTTGAAAAGCCATTCCAATTGGTCCAATTGGCAGAGGAATGAACCTCACTTCTCCTCTGAAAGTAAGAAAGAATTTTTCGGCTATGTCTTTTCTAACATGGCAATGTTAATATAAACTTGTGGCAAAAAAAAACAAGATATCACCATGCCTTCTTCAAAGAAAATTGTATATGGTACACCCAATTCCCCCCAAAAGAGATATAAAGAAAGAAAATTAATCATAAATCTTAATGACTACTCTGAATACACTGCTACATAATGCTTAGACATTACATGAGAAGGTTGTTATAAAAATTTGAATGGAATAAAGGAATTATTCCATTGGAGTAATGTGCAGTATTATTAAAACCACTGATGAAGTGCACTTTTAGGAAAATACTTAAACATGCAGTCATTAACAAAAATATTAGGATCTGTGATTTTTTTAACAAGGGTTTATTTGACCTGGTCTCCTCTCAGGTAGTCACATCCGTTAATCACTGCTTCTTTACTGGTGAATTCCAACCTCAGCTCAAGAAATGTTGGGATATCTTGCATTATGAGAACATAATTAGGTACTTAAATATCTACCCAAGAATTACAACAAGATGTTTAACACTGCACAATTGTTATTTTTTTTCAATATTTTACTTTCCAAACATCATCTAATGAATTTTTCAACCATACCTCAGTAGAACCCGTGGTAATAAATAACTTCTTCTGAAGTAAACTGTTCATTGACCCATCTGACCTCAATGATGGATTCGGCTTCTGCTAGCAATTAAATTATAAATGAGAAGTTAATAAAATAAAAACTATTATCATACAAATAGCTCATCGTATTTGAGTATGTGAATTATAACTAAGCTCATTCTGAATCAGCCAGTAATTCCCAGATAGAAATCACGAGGCTGCCTTTATCTGGAGAATAAGATTTGCATGAATCTCACAATCCCTACTATACCGTTTCATAGTCCTGTTTTTTCAGAAAACACTCAAAGAAGGGGAAAAAAAATCTCAGAAAATATAATGTTAAGTTATATTATTATTAATATATATATTAAATATTAATATATATATTAAATCTGAAGTGCTTCCAAGAGCAACTTCCTCCATGGAAACAAACTGGATGTCTTGCAGAAAGAGTCCAGTGCCTGGTCTGAAAAGTCATAATGTAATTGCATGTGGGACTCACAAGAAGCACTGTCAGCTAGGTCCTGCCAACAATGCAAAGAAATTTAGTTTTCTGCCTGTGTCTCTAACCACACATCACCAAAAAACTTTCTCTCTGAGAAGCCTTGCTGCCACTGGTCCCCCTCCAGTGAGATGTATCTACAATCTCTTCTCTTTGAAGCAACAAAATAGTTTAAAGCCTAATAAAGACCTGCTTCCCTTTAATTTTCTGTCACGCGCTTTGGAAAAGAATCTGTTGAAACTTGGAAGAATGTAACTGAAAATAACATGGAAGAAGCCTGCAGGTATATTTCTCTTTCAAATTGAGGAGATGCCTCTTCCTAAAAAGTCAAAACGTTCAGCTCCTGCTAGACTAAATGTGTCTATTATACACGGTGGTGGCTCCCCACTTCCACCCCAAATCAGCATCTTCTAACCCCTACTCACAGTCTCAAGTGAACATCATGCTGGTGAAAAAGAGAGATGAGCAGCACTGAAGAAAGGATCTTTGACAAATCTTGGTAAGAACATGCCTACTAGGCCAGGCCAGTGGTCTGTCCTGGCCAGTATTTTGTCTCCAAGAATTGCCAAAAATGGATAAGAGCAGGATGAGCATGTATGATACTGCCCCTGAGTAATCTCCAATTCTCCAATATGTTTGAAACCAAACTGTTGACAGAACATGAACAGAATTTAATGAGATCTCTTGACTCATCAGAATGGGGTGGAAGATACTAGAGATGGCATTCATACTTTCCATCAGAAACATTTATTTTTATGCTATGCTGCTTTTGCAACAAATTTTTTTTAAATTCATATTTTAATGGTTAAAAAGACCATAATAAAACAAAATTAAATGCAGAAATGAAAAGATTCACTTAACCCAAACTGGGCATTTATTTCTGGCTTGTCAGTTAAGGAAAACAATTTCAAGATTTTTAGTTTCGTCTTGATTTAAGTCAGAGAACAACACATTCATCCCAGAAATGCGCACACATAGTCCCAGCAAAAGGAAAAAACGATTAAACTGTTTGGACAGCTGAGCTTTGCAAAGTCTCTAAGCAATTCCAGTAACACTGAAAAGTTCTTTTAACTTATCTAGGTTATAATGAATCTGCAACTCATTCTTGCACTTAATCAAGCATTACCAATCCGTTTTTCTCCCCAACAAGCCTAAAATACCACCACATGGTGAATTAGCTGACCCTAACATGGCTCCTCAATGGCATAACCTGAAAGAACTGAGGAAGGACTTATGCAGTTCAGGAAGCCCACAACAGTCATGTTAGGCAATTTCAAGGTCGCGTGGCACCTTCTGATATCACATACTCTGTGGAAGCTGAAGAAATGACTTTGCTTTTTTATGAAGAGGCTTCTTCTCAAAATTGAAATGGAGAGAAATACATCTTGGGGCCCACAACTACTTTATTATCTAGTTACAGTTTTCCAAGCTTAAGATTATTTTCCATAGAATGGGACAGTCCTGAACATGAAGCCACCTTAATTTGGAAAGAAATTGTATCGTTTTTCACCCTCTTAAATCAGCGCTTTATCCATAGTGGAGCTGGTGCAGTTCAAACCAAAAGATGACGACAAAATGGTCATTATACACACAGTTCCCCCATTCCTGTAATACTTATGTTAGCTAATCTAGTATTTTTAAACTCTGAATACTATGAACACTTCACCTCAATTATCTTTATCATTTTTCAAATCTGAATTTTTACTTTACTTGGCCATTTTTAAGTTTTCTTTTGTGAAAACAAGAACAGTACCAAAACATGCCACAGGGCATTCTCATGTAAGCCAAGATGGCAGAATCTAAAGAATGAGACACAAGTTCTTTCTACATTGGTATGCACAACAAAAAAATATTTGTTAAGATTTTCTGCAATTTGCAACAGTCATGCAACTTTGCTTTTGCAGAAGTAATAACGGAAACATACCTGCAATACATCTTGGTAAAAGAACAGCAACTTTTTAAGTCCACTAGGGGCAAAGAATTGTTCTATAAGTTGAAACTAAAAACAAAATTACAATTGTAGTTAATTGTGAAGTAGTTTCAAGAGACTGGAAATTCTGGAAATATATTTAATCATAATAATTTAATTAATATTTACCTTGTCATCAGAAATAATGGCCTCCTCCACTTGCTGCTCAATTAAGCCTATCCCATCTGCTAATCTTGATATCAAATACTTATATCTTTCATCTATCTGAGCTCTTCTCTCCTCTTTGGTGACTTTGGCTTGCTTGGCTAGTTCTTTTCTAGTTTCACTGGAAAGTACTATACTTTTCTTACCAGTTGTCTAGAAAATAAAAGTTTGTTATAGAGAGATTCTTTTTCCTCAATTAAGGATTGCATTTTATACTGTTGATCTTTAAGCTGGTTTCATAAAGTACTTCAAGCAGGAACATAAAAAATTGTATCTAAGGAATAATGCAGAGGGAAAAGATCAGTCATAATTAACTTGTTAGGCCAGAATTATTTCTCAGTATAAAGCTGCTACAATGGAAACTTCAGATTGGAAACTTCATATCAGGACCTCAGAATCAGATGTGGATACAGGCTAAGATCATAATACAAATTTAGCAATACAAAGGCCCTAATTCAAATCTCATCTTTGGAATACAGCTTCCAAACTGCTATATGTCCATATTCCAGATTTGGGACCAGATCTATCTCCATACTGCCAGCATTTTACTATATATTATCAAGTTATTTCGTCCAAGGAAATAAATAAAACAAATCCACTCTAAAATCAGTCACAACTGGACAAAATATACAATTGATGTTAAATGCACAGGCCATACAAAGGTAGTAGCAGAATGCTAAAGAAGGAAATTTATGTAGACAAAGGATTTTTTAGAGTCTTCATAACAGTGTGAACAAGACTGAAAATTGATATGGTGAATAACATTTTTAAGTCAACAGATCATCTTCAGAAGCTGTACAGAAAACTAAAGATTTGGGTAAAAAATTCACCACACTGATCATTTCCTTCTATGCACCGCTTCCACTGACTTGAGTATCTGGAGTCTGGGGATGCCTGGAGTGTCTCTGTACCTCACAATTTTTATTGGAGAGAAACAAAGATAAATTACATCCTCTTCCCAGTACTCTAAACTAGGAATTCTAATTGATCAATCCTGATTTACTCCTGGATTAAAAAATAACAAAACCAAAAAACCTGGCCAACATCCACCTTTGCCTCCTACTCACCACCTATTTTAGCATGATAACACTTGCCGGAAGAACAGGAGTCAAAGGTGATCCTGTGACAGCAGGTCCTAGATCAGTGCTCCTTGTTTTCAGGTCCCCTCCACATCTACGATGTTTACTTTCTGTGTCTAGATAAAAGAAGCAGCAAGTTCTAATTATTCAGGTATATGCACAATAAATGCATTTACAAGACCTACAGTGTTGTGTCTTAATATCTGCTGGCTAACCTCTTCTCAGGCTCGGGAAAATAAGACATGAAAGGAACATTAGAAAACCTGTGCCTCAGCAGAAACCCTTAGAATCCATTAGGGGGAAAAGATGTCCTACAACAGCTTTTATCTCAAGTTCAATTGCAAACAATCCCTACTGATAGCAGCAGAGGTAAGAAAAAGCAATTTAAGGTACTAGCTTGAAGAAATCAGTTCTGGAAAAAATAGAGACTCTGAAATATGGTCACTTTTCACGCTTGCTATTGTCACCCAGTTCTTCTTCTTCGGTTATTTCTTTATCTAAATTCTGATTGCCATGCATTTCTGACAAACTTGCTACTACTTGCAGAGACTTGCAAGATAACTTGAGTACATGGAATATCTGAAGAATAAAGATTGCTAATATTTGCAATAAAAACAGAACGTATATCTTTAGAGTGTGTAACTATCTTGATTGTGTAAGCTTCCTTAAGAGCTTCTGAAGCCCTTTAAGTTATTTAATAAAAAATTTATCACATGCCTTTGTTTTTCCCAGAAATTAGGGTTTGAATATTTTTAAGTAATTTAAGTAACAAATAAGAGTATTTATGTTTGCCTGATACTAAGTACAATAACTTATCTTCAGCCAGCCACTATTTCTCTTTTAAAAATTTTAGTTACAAAGCATTCCTAAATATTGCTTTATCTCTCCTTAACAGAAATACTGTTTCAGTTAGCTTCAAAAAGATAATTATTTGAAAGCATTGAACAACACTATTTGTAATTGCTACAGCTTGCTTTTATCCCAGAAAAAGCAACCATTTTATTTCTCAGAAGATGATATTTAGGGCCCATCCTTGGCAGCAAATAGGATCCTCAGTGGAGCACACAGCAGTGCTAATGAGCAGCTCACTAAACTTTCAGGAACTGCTGTTTAATCTCTTCTAAATAAATGATGAGATTTTGACTAAAAGTAATATTCTAATAGCATTTTTTACTTATAAATTTCCTTACAGATTGGGTCTCCTTTCCCCTGATTAAAATGTATTATTCGCAGAATCATAGAACGGTTGAGATTGGAAGGGACATCTGGAGGTCATCTGGTCCAACCCTCCCGGCTCAAGCAGGGCCACCCAAAGCCAGTTGCCCAGGACCATACTCAAATAGCTTTTGAATATCAGCATGGAGGGAGACTCCACAACCTCTCTGGGCAACCTGTGCCAGTGTCCAGTGAAAAAGTGTTTCCTGATGCTCAGAATGGAACCTCCTGTGTTTCAGGTTGTGACCACTGCTTCTTGTCCTGTCTCTGGGCACCACTGAAAAGAGCCTGGCTCCCTCTTCTTTAGACCCTCTCTTCAGGTATTTATACATGCCGATGAGATCCCCCCTGATCCTCCTCCAGCTTCTCTCAGCCTTTCCTCACAGGAGAGATGCTCCAGTGCATTCATCATCTTCATGGCCCTTCACTGGACTCTCTCCAGTATGTCCATGTCTCTCTTGTACTGGGGAGACTAGAACTGGACACAGTTCTCCAGGCAAGGCTTCACCAGTGTTGAGTGGAGAGGACGGATCACCTCCCTTGACCTGCTGGCAACACTCCTCATCATCCAGCCGACGGTATCATCAGCCTTCTTTGCCGCAAGGGCCCATTGCTGGCTCATCTTCAACTTGGTGTCCACCAGGACCCCCAGCTCCCTTCCTGCCAATTTGCCTTCCAGCTTGTCAGACCCCAGCATGTACAGGCGCATGGGCTTGTTCCTCCCCAGACGCAGGACTTTGCGCTTTCCCATGTCGAATTGTATGAGGTTCCTGTCAGCTCATTTCTCCGGCTTGTCAAGGTCCCTCTGGATAGCAGCACAACCCCCCGGTGTATCAGCCACCCCTCCCAGTTAAGTGTCATCAGCAACCTTGCTAAGGGTACACCCTGCCCCATGATCCAGATCATTAATGATGCTGATAAACAGGACTGGATGCAGTATTGACTCCAGGGGTACTCCACTACGTACTGGATTTTGTGCCACTGATCACCACGCTCTTAGCTTGTCTGTTCAATCAGTTTTCAGTCCATCTCACTGTCTGCTCAGCCAGCCCACACTTCATTAGCTTCTCTATGAGGATCTTACAGGAGTGAAGGGGAAATTCAAGTTGTAACTGCTCAGCAGTGTTAATCTGTGACACAAGAATGATTTGGCATGGAGAGCAAGAAGGCCCAGCTGCAGAAGGGGTTAAGCTGGCTGTAAGCAGGAAAGCCAGAGACAAAAACAACTCCCTGTAAGGGAGTGTAGTTTCCCTTGGTGATGAGATAAGAAACAGCCATAGCATTGTCTTTGCCATCCTGGAATTCGAGGCTCAGGGTCTACCTTTAGGCAGCAGAGCTGGTGCTGGGGGATGGACCCAAGGGTGGGCTGAGGTGCTCCATGCTGATGGAACCGAACAGGTACTGGTGCAACTGTATATAAGGAATTGCCTTGTGAGGACTTCTTTGTGAGGACTTATAGAATGGTTATAGCTGTAGGACTGTCCAATGCATTGGTCATTAATTATTTTTTTTTATATTTCAGCACAAACATGTGTTTAATTTGCCTCAAGGGGCACAATAAAAAACTCCCAAGAGGAGAATGTCAAAAGCCTTACTGAAAATACGTTGTATGCTCACTTTGCTTAAGTATTCCCTGACCTTGTGGAAGAGGATGAGGTTAGAGAGTACTGAACCAAAGTGGGCATACATAAACCCGTTGGTCCTGATGGGAGGCACCTACAGTCACGGGGAAGCTGGCTGATGTCATTGAGAGGCCATGTTCAATAATCTTTGAACTAATTATTCAATCTATTATCACTGTTAATATATTCCAGAAAAGAGATAACATACTATATGCCATACTATAGAGTATACCATACTATAGAGTGCTACTAATTTTAATTCCAGAAAAATGGTTCTAATCAGGTTACTATGATTCAACACTAGGAAATCTGTTAAGGGATCAGAGTTGCACTGCGCATGACCCTGTAAATACATATATATATATGCATTTGTTTATTTATATGTACATATTTATTTATAAAGCTGAAATTTGCACATTGCAGTCCCTACACTGGCACATTCAGAATAGCACGTACCCATCCAGTATACATAAGTACGTTATAAACTTAAACATTCTACTTAATAATTGGTTTATCATTTTGTACATGGAATTTTTTTTCCCATACAAAGACAACACGAAGTACTTATAAGGTACTTATCATTATTTTCTCCCTTACCTTTTTTTATAGCAATGAGAGGTGGACAGAGATCAATGTCAGGTTTGGAAGAAAGTTGCACTGCGGTCAGTTGTTCTGATTCCTGCGGCGCAGAGTGACCAGAAGAGGAACTAGGCTCGACTCTTCCCCCTAACTCAGTCTCATCTCCCACAGTCTCCTCCATCTCCACCGCCGCACAAAAATCAACCTAAATCAACAAAACAGAAAATGACCATACAACATAACATTGTAGCAACCAACCACACCTTCAGTATTTTTATTCCTGTTCTAGCACTCATATGATAGACTAGCAAGGAAAAGAAATAAAAAATTTGCTACTTTTGTTTGCTAATTTAAAATAAGAAGATCTAAGCAGTTTGCAAAATGATAAAAGCCCCTCTAAGGTTGCCCGTTATCAAAACTTTATTTCTAATTGCGTAACTGTCCTTTCTCTCTGACCAGACTGCTGCAGGTGGGAACTCACGCATTGAGGGACAGGTTGAGCTCCTTCTTACACGACAGCTGCAGGTCCCACTGCAAAGCGCTGGGCACAGAGCGCTGGCTGAGGCACTTGCTTAATCTCAGGGGGGTTCTTAAGCCTTCGGTCTGCCTGGGCACTTGGGAGTTGCTGGCAGCTGCTATGGCAACCCCTACACAAACCCAGCTAACAACCCCGTCTCCAGGAGGCACCTCCTCTGTCCCCATTTCCCACTGCATTCACCTACCCAGTGCTAATTTCATAACAACGTGTCTTTCTAAATGCACCAGAGTTTTCCCTTACATATAAATTAAATCCTAAGCAAGCAGCTTCCCTGAGCCTCAGCATTTCTGACGTGCGGAGCCAGGGGAGGCCACGGTGAGCCGCGTCCCAGCGGCCACACCACTCTCCTCAACACAGCCCTTCTCGGCACAACAGCAACCTGGGTTCTGGGCAACACCTGAAGAGATGCTGCTGAGACAAGGGACTGAACGAGGACTTTCCCTTTTCCTCTGCCAGGCAAAGCCACTGCCACATAGATCTGAAAGGTACCACATGATCTGCGGCTTATCCACCTGCCTTAGGGTCCACGCTTCCTTTCTCCAGATGATACGGAATCATGGAATTTCAGGGTTGGAAGGGACCTCTAGAGATCATCTAGTCCAACTCCCCTGCTAAAGCAGGATTGCCTAGAGCACAGTACTCAGGACTGCATCCAGATACCCAACAACCATCTTAAAACTACCTAAAAGGCGGGTGTCAAGAGGATGGGGCCAGACTCTTCTCAGTGGTGCCCAGTGACAGGACGGGGAGCAACAGGCACCAACTGGAACACAGGAAGTTCCATCTCAACATGAGGAAAGATTTCTTTGCTTTGTGGGTGGCAGAGCACTGGAACAGGCTGCCCAGAGAGGTGGTGGAGTCTCCGTCTCTGGAGATGTTCAAAACCCACCTGGGCTCATTCCTGTGCAACCTGCTCTAGGTGACCCTGCTCTGGCAGGGGGGTTGGACTAGATGATCTCCAGAGGCCCCTTCCAGCCCTGGCCATTCTGTGATTCTGTGGCCAGGCTTTCGCTGCAATAGGTTACCATTCAACTCCAAAGGTTTGCTACCTCAAAGGACTTCTGCATTTTAGTTTTTTAACCAATCTCCGTGACTTTGACCCAGGCCCCAAAAGCACTGACAGCGCCCTCGACACAGAGAAAAGGAAAAAAA
>VYZM01015989.1:135608-157524 GCA_013398915.1 Dromas ardeola
CGTCGAGATCCAACCTTGCTTGTTTCTGTTGTTAGGATAATTGAGAGGGAGGAGAAAATTGACAGGCGCATGTTAGACCGGAAAAAACAAACTGGGTTCATACCTCCTGGCAGACCAAAGAAGTGGAAAGAAAAAATGTTTAACATTTTAGAAAGAACTGTGAGCACACGAATTGAAGGCACTCAAGCAGATACTAGAGAATCTGACAAAATGTGGCTTGTGCGCCATCTAGAAATCATACGTAAATATGTCCTTGATGACCTGCTCGTGGCTAAAACCCTGCTGGATCAATGTTTTCCTCCACATTATGACATTTTCAACAAATTGCTAAACATGTACCATCAAGCTTTGTCCACCCGCATGCAAGAGCTTGCTGCAGAGGATCTGGAAGCAAATGAGATTGTTAGCCTTCTAACTTGGGTTTTAAATACATACAAAAGGTAAGGTCACCTTGTCTTTTCTGTTAGCAATAGTTGAGAGTAAGCATGCAAAATACAGTTTATGTGCTAATATTTGTATGTCTGTTAACATATACGAAGATAAAACAAAAGAGGGATAACAGTAAAGAACTTCCCGGTTTGATATTTGTTACGTGTTTTGCTTTCTGAAAATTCCTCCTTAAAACTTGTTTGCATTTTCTAATACGTGATTTTTGAGTTGCTTGGTAAGCTTTGAGTTTTAATGCGGTTAAAGACTTGCTTGAAGCTATAGTCACCTTGTATTTGCTGGCCAGTTTGCAGTATTGGGAAGAACAGAAGAGACTGAGAGCTCACGTGTGTGCAAGAAAATGTTGTTGGCCACAGCCCCAGAAGATTTATATGGTTATTAACTTTCTATTGTTCCTTTTTACAGGGGTTGGGACTGTTTCAGTATTGCTTCATTACTGTTAAATGGAAAGNACCAGGTTGATTTGATTAATCTCTGTAAGAGTGTGTCTAACTGCTACAGTACCAAAGTGGGATATGGTGTGCAACTTAGAGTAGTATTTCTATTTACATGCAATGTCTTGCAATAAGAAGCGAAGGAACAACAAAATTCTGTGTATTCCAATGCTGAGTTATTTTGGGGGTGGTGTTTTCTTTTACACTGATGAATGCAATTGAGACAATAAGCCTTTTCTTTTCTGACATTCTGAGAGGCTTTTAGTGCGAAGCATTTCCCCCCGAGATTATTAAACAGTATAACTGATGATAACTTCACTCTGAGCAAAACAAATGTTTTATAAACCAAGTGGTTTTCATCATGATTAATGATTCTGTGTAACTGTCCTTTCAAACCTTTTTTGCGGGTGCCAGTTTATCACTATCTGCCTTGTTTGTAGTGACAGTTTTTCTGCTGAGATTTTCAGTTCTTTTCCCCCCCAAGATCCTAATGCTCTTCTATAGTATTCCTCAAATACTGAAAAATAATGAAGAAAAAAAATCTTTTAGTTTAGCAGCATAGGTAATTATTCCTATTCTTCCTGTGTGCCTTAGGCAGGCAAAAACTGTTTCTTCAAGAAGGGGGTAAAATTCAGTATTTGTTGTGTCTGTGCAGCCTCAGGTTCAACAGGGTGAGTGACTCTTAGTCAGGCAAGTTACTGGCTTTCTTATACAAAAGGCTTTCAGTGCCATTTGTTTCATGGTAGACTTTCATGGACCCCTCCTTTTTCTTTTTCTTTTTTTAAGGGGGGAGCAAGGGAGAGAAAGGAAATTATGTTCTGTTGGCACTGTGATCTTAGTTTGTTTAGCCACTGATCAAAATGGAGCATTATAGTTAATAAAGTATGAAGATATGTAGCATTTACTAGCAATTTTTAATACTTAAAAATAATTTCCTTTAAATAATTTCAAAAGAATTACTAAAGCCCAGCTTGTTTCCTAGTGCTTTTATTGTCTTGTATTTATATTTTGTGTTTTGATTGTGTTGTTTTACTTTTTTTTTTTCCTTCCTTTTTGCTGTTGTTTCAGTTCCAGAGATAGTCAGGGAGACCCAAGATCTGATTGAGCGAGGGGAACTTCTGCAAGCTCATCGAAAACTGATGGATTTAGAGTGTTCTCGTGATAACCTGATGTACGAGCAATATCGCATGGACAGCAAAAACACACATGACATGAACCTCATCCATACATACTTTGGGGATATGCAGAAACTTTCTGAGGAGTTGGCAAAGCAACTTTGGATGGTGGTTCAAAGATCTCTTGTTACAGTCCGTCGAGATCCAACCTTGCTTGTTTCTGTTGTTAGGATAATTGAGAGGGAGGAGAAAATTGACAGGCGCATGTTAGACCGGAAAAAACAAACTGGGTCCATACCTCCTGGCAGACCAAAGAAGTGGAAAGAAAAAATGTTTAACATTTTAGAAAGAACTGTGAGCACACGAATTGAAGGCACTCAAGCAGATACTAGAGAATCTGACAAAATGTGGCTTGTGCGCCATCTAGAAATCATACGTAAATATGTCCTTGATGACCTGCTCGTGGCTAAAACCCTGCTGGATCAATGTTTTCCNAAACATGTACCATCAAGCTTTGTCCACCCGCATGCAAGAGCTTGCTGCAGAGGATCTGGAAGCAAATGAGATTGTTAGCCTTCTAACTTGGGTTTTAAATACATACAAAAGGTAAGGTCACCTTGTCTTTTCTGTTAGCAATAGTTGAGAGTAAGCATGCAAAATACAGTTTATGTGCTAATATTTGTATGTCTGTTAACATATATGAAGATAAAACAAAAGAGGGATAACAGTAAAGAACTTCCCGGTTTGATATTTGTTACGTGTTTTGCTTTCTGAAAATTCCTCCTTAAAACTTGTTTGCATTTTCTAATACGTGATTTTTGAGTTGCTTGGTAAGCTTTGAGTTTTAATGCGGTTAAAGACTTGCTTGAAGCTATAGTCACCTTGTATTTGCTGGCCAGTTTGCAGTATTGGGAAGAACAGAAGAGACTGAGAGCTCACGTGTGTGCAAGAAAATGTTGTTGGCCACAGCCCCAGAAGATTTATATGGTTATTAACTTTCTATTGTTCCTTTTTACAGGGGTTGGGACTGTTTCAGTATTGCTTCATTACTGTTAAATGGAAAGAATGTAGTAACTTCCTTCAGGTTTTCTCTCAGAACTGTGTGGCGATTTGTTTATTTAGAAGAATTTCTGCTTACAGTTTGTCTCCTGTGATACTCTTAAACTCTCTTCTTTTGAGTGGTGTGATTTGTTGGGATAACTTAAGCATTATGCCGTTTTTGGTTTTTTTTGATCCTCCAGATAGAAACAGCTCAAAAGGTAACTGCTTAGTTTTTGCTGGCATGTAGTTACTAGGGCAACTGATTTGTTTGGGAAAAAGTAATGCTAGCCTTTCTGTGGCTCACGACTGTAATCCTGTTCTCAATAGCGGGCATTGACCCAGAGTCTGCACTGTGTACATTTCTGCCGTCTTCAATTGTTCAATCTCACTAGTTCAACAAATTGGATGCTTTGTACATTGAGAGTATAAGATGATGGAGATGATACTGTTCTGTAGAATTTTTATAACCAGCTTTAAGATTCATTTTGTGTTTAGAACTCCGTGCTTTGCTCTACACTTTGAAGTTCTCCTGGTTCTCTTGCCTGCAAGGAACAATCAGGAGCACCTACTAATGCATACTTACATACCTGTGTAGGGTATAGGAGAGATACAGCCATTAATAAAGATACAGCTACTGATCAGATAAAGGAGCTGAGTTCATTGGCCTTTTCTTCTTTGTTAACAGAAGGCCAGAGGAATAACTCCACAATGAATGATAGTCAGAAATGTGTGAATCCCTGTACTTACAGGGGCATGACCTAGGTGCCCAGGTTCTTCACTTATGTCCTGGGGCTGATGTTCCAGTAAGACAATTCTTGGTCTTAAAATTTCCCTACCCCAAGAAAGTAAAGCAGACTGCTATTTGGTTAGAAAGTTCAAAGCGAAACTCTCTCAATCCGTGTACTCTGTTGTAGGAAAGGCAAAGGGAGGGAGCAGAGCCAGTGTTGCATTTATTTACAAAGCAAATAAAAGTTGCTTTAGAAGGAATGATTCCTTTCAGATACGTGGCCTGTAGCACATGATGGCAAAGTCTTGGAAAGGAAGTGAAACAGTGAGAGGAGCAGAGTATGAGATATCTGAAAATGCATTTCTCCCCTGTATATCTATGTAACAAGTGTGATGGAAATTAGAGGAAATATCGTGGGAAAAAATTAAGACTTTGAGTTTCTCTCTTCTTGAAAGAAATCAAAAAAAAAAAAAAGGCCTGAGAGGGCAGTGCAGTAATTGTATTCTTATAGATTACGATAAACTGTTATAATGAGGATGATAATTCACTTCTGTATGTTTGTGGTGGACAGTGGAAGAAGAAATCAGCTCAGGCTTGTGAGTGGGAAAAGTAAAGTGCTCAAGCAGGATATTTGCAGAGCTTACCAAATCTCAGTTGCTGGACATCTCTTAACAACACAATAAACAATTCTCTATAGGGCTGTGTTTATAATAAACTGTGAAGGAGGATGGCCTATATGGCATCATGAGAACTATGTTTCTGTGACATTTCACCCTCTTTTCCCTGTATGAAAAATGGGTTCTAAACTGCTGTTACATTCCTTGTTCACTTTCACGGAACGTTGTATGGGGGAAGATAGTTTTTTCCTTTCAAATCTTTCTCTATTAGTGTCATTGAATATTAGAGGGAACATATAAATTTGTATATTACAGCTGCACTTTAAAACCAGATGAGAAAATACTGATCAGTTAAGAGAAGCATTGAGGACTTTTTCATGTAATGAATGGATAAGAAAGCCATGCGTAATTTCTGCTTACAATATTTGCAAGGCAGGATTAAAAGAATCGTGTTCTTTACCAGAGCATGTGGTGGAAGCTGTTTTTAGAACTATATTCAACTCATAGCTGAGAAATAAAGTGATGAACTGTGTGGAATAATAGCCTTTAATATTTGAGTGGGATGAAGTTTTAATGTGGTAGATGTATTTTGCGTTCGTATTTAAGTCAATGAGTGCTTTGGAAACATACTGCTATTATTAGATCTGTACCATGTTGGGAGCAGGACCCTAATCTGTGTTTTAGGGAAAATATAAGTCTTGTAAGATCCTGATGCCCATATTCATCACATCATTTTATCAGCTACTGATCAAGTATTGACAAAACTGCTAGGACCTCAACAATGTTGCTACAGACAGTGTCAGCAATCTTCACTCTAAAGAACAGAAGGAATGGTACCTTATATCTAGCTGGATGCTGTTTCTGGATTGAGTACCTCTTTTTACAAGACAGAGCAGGTGGTGGCAAGTCTGGCATGGGAGGCAGAATAGAAGCTTTGTAAAACATTAGTTTCCAGATACTACAATTCGCATTGAAATTTCAACTTGATTATAAACTTCCTGTTGAAGGGAAATGACTCTTCCCTATAGTTAGAAGCCTCCTGACTCTTCTAAGAGGGTTGTCTATCACTTCCTTTCCCCCCAACACTTCGGTTGTGGCAATCAGGAAAGAGAACTTGTGTATAGGAAGAATTTTTGGGTTTGGGGGCTGGAAGTAGAAGCCTGTGGTCTTTGTTTTGGGGTTTCAGTTGATAAGCTTTGAGAAAGATTTAGTGTCTCCGTGGTCTTGTGAAATAGGGATAATGATGGTATAATAAGGCTAGAAATATTTTCTAATATGGCACACTGCCATAAACAGCTTCTCACATTTCCCATGAATAAGCCTAGGGCAGGTCCTGCTATTACGTGTGTGTTCTTTATGTAAACAGCAACAGAATGGAATTCAGCTTTCTGAATAGCTTGAGCCACTTAAAATATCTTCTGTCTCTTTTCCTACAGGCTCAGGAAGACGCTACAAATGTGAAGCGTTCAGTTACAGTACCTTTAATGGTTTGAAAGACAATAATTTTGTTTTTTAACCAGTTAGCCATGGTGTTGTTCGGGTTTTTTTTTAGTGCTTTGAGGTTTTTTTCATGATATGGAAGCACCACTGTGCTGACTCACTGCGTGTACCCAAAGCACAACTTTAACTTGCAGAAATATACAAACTAAGCATTTGTTTAGGATTTTTTTTTATAGAATTTGTGACTTCCTTCTGAAAAGCACACTAGAAATAGAATGTGAAACAGTTTATTTTATGATTGATTATATTTCCATCAACTTTCCAGTGTTAATAAAGCACACTCTGAAGAGTGTGGGTTTGAGTTACTGATTTTTTGAGCGTGAAATATTTAGAGTTCTTGCTATGTTGTGCTTTGGCGTAGCTTTTTTTGTTTGTTTTAGTTACACAAGCAACTCATTATATAATCTTATAATATATAGATGCAAAATAGCATTGTAAGTATTAATTTTATATAACCCTTGTCAAAATATTTTGAGGGTTGCTCTTGTTTCTTTCTAATCCTATAAAATCAAGAATTTTCCTTTGCAAGCAACTGTAGCTAATGGTGCTGTTACAATACAGTACCCATGAAGTGCGCCTTTGATTTGTCCTGCAAGATGCCTCATCATCTTATATTAGATGTATTCTTTACCAATACAGGAAACATTGGTAGATTTTCTTTTGCTCTATTTTAACTTTGATATAGATGTGATACAAGTAGCAAAACAGAAACTCTTTTGAGAAACTCTGAGGAGAGTATTTAATACTTTTCACTGCTCTTACACATTCTGAATTTCAGAATGGGGAAGATGTCTGTCATCACCTCTGAAATTAAAAAGACGTATAAAAATGTCCCCTATTAAGAGCCCACAGGTTGAACAAGTTTTTATTAAGTTTTATTCAGTCTTAAGCAATCGCTAATTCTTGTTCATAAAAGTTAAACACATTAAAGGGTTGAATATTTAAAAAGTCTGTAATGTGTTTTTTTTAATATATGCTGGGCTATAGCTTTTATATCCTGTTCTTTCTTTTGTATAGTGTTATTTACATTCGTTGTAAATGCATTTATTGTTGCAGTTACTATTAAGAACTTTTTGAAACATAGGTATTGGAAAATTGCCTCTTACAGTGGTCATACGAATAATAGCTGTATGGTTTTTAACTTCTTGTCTCATTTGTCTTTACTAATCTGCAGTGTCTTTCTTTTTTTAAACTTAGTGCAGAGATGATGGGAAATTCAGAACTGTCTCCTGAAGTGGATGTAAATTCTCTGAATCCTCTGATTTCGCAAAACGTGGTAGACCAGCTTCTCAGCAAGTATATGTCAACACTTACTGTGAGTAATAATAATAATGCAAAGGCACCTTCGGATGAGTTTATAGGTGCATTAGTGCCTCAGTGCTGTTCCTCCATCAGAGGAAACTAATGTGACATTACTTTTATAAATTTTCATATACTATGTGTAGGTTTGTTTATAAAGTTATAATCAGGTGATTTGGCCTGCAAGATGCCTCATCATCTTGTATTAGGTGTAGTCTTTACCAATACAGGAAGCATTGGTAGATTTTCTTTTACTCTCTACTTTGATATATATATGATACAAGTAGCAAAACAGAAACAAGAGTAAATCATGACATTTCAAGGAATAATTATGCTTTACAGAGTGTATTAATAATATTTTATTAGAAAGGAAGGAATTTCGGTGTTCGTATGTCTAAATTCATAGTGCTAGTATGTTAGGTATTACTACACTTACAAGCCACTGAATGCAGCTTGGTCCCTACAGTAACTACATCAACATTTGATACAGATGTGGTCCTTTCAAGGTAATCAGGATGTTCATATTTGAGAGTTTGATTCTGTTAAAAGTCTTTTTTCTTTTATGCCAATCAACTGCATGAGTATCATTTCCTTTTGTGCATGCCATTACAAGTGCATCTTAAGTAGAAAGACACTGCTTCTTGGTTATCCTGAGAGTCACTGGAAATTGGTCAACTACATGGCAAAGGAATCAGTATGTGATTGTCAGGTTTTTAAACGTATTTTTCTTTAAAGATCCACTGTTGATTGTCTCTAATACTGGATATTGGGATAGTTGGAACATTGGACTTGCTGTTCTTACATTGTTAGTTGAATTCCTACTCCTCCCAAGTTTAGGAGCTCTGCTAAGCAGAGGAGAGAAACTTTTTGCTTCTTTGGATGTGTCAGCTACTAAAATATGTCCAGCAACAGTAACTACTTGGACTTCATACTCATCACAATAATATGAACCAATCTTGTTATGTCTCAAGGAAGTTGCCAGTAGAGCCTCTGCTTCACATTAGCTTTACTAGGACTTTTATGCAAGTTTATTTTTCTGCACTTACCTTTAGGACAAAAAAAACATTGGTTTGTTTCTCAAGCTACTTTTGGTTTGACTCAGGAAATGCCTTTGAATTCATTTTGTCCCCTCTTAAGATGAAAAAATATACCTATATTGTTTTTTCAGAAATGTTTTTTCCCTACTTAATGAAAAATATTATATACAGAACATTGTATTTATATCCTATAAATAAAATGGGGCAAAACTGCTATTCTGTTTTAACAGAAAAACAACAGAGTGGTTTTCTTTTCCTGGTTTTGATTTTTGTCTGTATCTTCTTTTTAAGGCAGAAATTACTGAAACTGCCTATTTGTTTCACAGGATTCAGCCTGGTCTAATTCTCTACACATCCCCACTTTAATTCTTTTGATGTTGTGTTTAAAACTGTTTATAAACAAAATATAGCTTGTTCTGTTTGGGTAAATGAAAGTAAGTTTATAGTCGAAATTAGAAAATAAATATTGATGTTTAAGTGAATAAAAAATGTCTCATTTTCATGAGAAATAAAATACTAATAGATTTTAGCAGATTTCTAATAGATTATTTTTTTCCAAGCACCTCAGCTTGAAAAAAAGTTCTTGTAAATGATGATCTTACGGTGAAAAATGTTGATGTACCCTGGGCTGCTGGCTGAAAAGATTAATTCTTCCTTACAAATCATACCTCATCAGAGCAGTTCCATGCTTATGAGGAATAAAGATAGTACATCGTTTCACGTAATTGAAGACGGTACTATATGTACTTACCAGATACAGCACTTGACAGGCCATTCACTGTAGTCAAAAAGAGAAAAAGTTGTTTGGTCAGCCGCCTTTCTTGTGCAGGAAGATTGTAGAGCTTTCAGTTTCTTCCTTTATCCTATCTGCTGATGAGACTTTTGACCGAAAGATATTGATTTAATACATTAAAAAATGTAAACATTAAAAAAAATAAATAAATGTACCTATTTTAGACTTTTTTGCCCTTTCTGTACATGCCTACTGATCATGTTTAATTTTGCATTGTAGGGCACATTAATATACCTGTTACGCATTGGAAAGAAATATGAATCTTTATGTTACTAGGGGTTTTAGCTATATGTGAACAAAGTAGAAAAGAGGCAGAAAACTTCAACCCTTTGAAAACATAGGGATAATTATTTTAGATAGACAGAAATCAAAGAATCTAATTAGATATTTAGCAAACATGCTGGTCTTTACTGCCTGCTCTTGTAAATATGTCCGTGGTATCTGTGTCATGCAAGTGATCAGAAAACTGACTTAGTCTAGTTCTAAAACCAGTTGTTCTTAATGTCCGTTTGCTGTATAATGTGCTTGTCAGATGGGAAGAGAGCCAACTATTGCATCTCCATCACTATTTTCTGCAGCACTTAAGTTCCAAGAAACAAAACTCATTTACTTTAATTATGGGGTTTTGTCCCCAAGGGTAACAAGCGTCAGTTTCCGAAAACATAGGTAAAAGATACTACAAGCAGATATGTGCTAATTTTCCTACATCAAGTATTACCCCATTTTTTTCAGTTGTTGAAAAATTCTGTTTGAAACCTAAAGCCTGAGGCTTAATAAATGCTTCCAAAGTTAGTTAACATGTTGCTTCTGAAAAACTGACTTGCTCTTTGTGTTTGGAGCACTCCCCTTCCAAAATGTGCCTAAGCTTCATTCCAACTACATCACTAGTTTACCGGTACTAAACTTTGCCTTTGTAAATGCAAATTTTAATTTGTCTAAGCTACCTGTATCCTAGAGGGATGACAAGAGTGGTCAACATTATCTGTTACTATGCCGCTCTTCATTATGGAAGTGGCTGCTGTTCCAAATGTTGCAGTGGAGTTTTTTTGTTCTGTTAAATTAAAAAAATCTTCCCTTTTTCTTGTTTGCTTTATTTAATGTAGTCTAACATCATTGGCTGGCTAAGAAAAGCACTGGAGACAGATAAAAAAGACTGGATAAAAGAAACTGAACCAGAAGCAGATCAAGATGGGTACTATCAGACTACGCTCCCAGCTATTGTTTTTCAGGTATAAGAGAACTTGGTTATTCTAGAAAATCTACAGAAGCAGTACATTAATTTGGGGGAATGGAGGGACAGGAGAGGGAAACCAAACCGTTTGGATTGCCGTTGTTTCTATGTCTATTGAAGTATAGTTTGTTGTTTTCCTGTAGGTTTGTTAGTTGGAGGGGTTCCTTCTTTTGAGGTTTTTATTTGCCTTTTTCACTTTAACACTTTGAGACTTAGTTCTTTTCATGTATAGATTGGAAACATATTTTTCCCGGTCTATTTAGTTGATATTTGTATTTAGTTACCTGCTTTTACTTAGGTCTCTACATGAAAATTTGTAGTATAAGCCTACCAGATGAGATGTTTGTAAGTTATTAGAATATTGTTTGTTGATACGGTGTTGAGGTAGTTAGGTGTGTATTTGTTCCTATAAATTATTCATTATACAAACACCTTAATACTGGAAAGAAAAGTTCTGTTGAAGATCAAAAATGGTGCTGTTTAAACATTACTTCAGTTGGCATTAATGCCTGTCCAAATTATTAAAGAGCCTCAAAACAGAAAATATAGGGATATTTCTAAGATCTTAAAAAAAAAAAAAAACAACCAAAAAAAACAACCTGCACCTCCCTGTTGTTGGTAGTAGAAATGGAAAGTTTTTAAAGTGATCTTTATCAACCAGAAAAATGTCAGCTTATTATGCTCATTTTCTAATTTTCCTTTACAAATATTGCATTAGGTTCCTTCAATGAAAGATAGATGGTCTGTTCTTCCTGCATTTGTTTTCCATGTTATTTTTTTTTTCCTGTCTTATACCAGATTTTTGCTACATTCTTTCACATTTGTATTAGTGCCAAGGTTGACTTCATCTAATCCTTTTCAGAAAATGTGTTTCGTCAAAGAAACTGGTGGCAGATTGGCTCTAGTGTTGTGCTGTCAAAGGCTGCAGTGTTGAGATTCATGTAATAGTGAAACTTTCAAAATCATCTCAGCATAAAAACAGCTTATGTTTTCACCTGGCTTGTAGCCTTCCTTTCCAGTCCCCCTCCTCACAAACACAGTTCCCTGTAGGTCACCTAGATCTTGTGCCTAGTTTTGTTTCTAAAGTTCAGGGGTCCCTTCTACTTCACTAATGTGACCTTACTACTTTTGTATATGGGGAAAGCAAAGGAATTTGAGTTGTAAGATTATTCATTACTAGCTGCAGGAGCTGACCCAAGAACTTCGATCCACTGTAAAGCCAAATTCATACTGAATTCTAAATATTAAGGTACTTTTTTGCTGAAGGAAGAATGCAACTGTTTTCAGCATCGGGAGAAAACTGCAGCATACATTAATGGTTGTCAATAATTTATTAATTGCACTTATGGAAATAGTGATTTCTGGTTTAGTCAGCAGCAATTGTCTGGGCTTGTATAAAAAAGAAAACAAAAAACCAAACAACACCAACATATATAGAGCTGGTGCTAATGAAAGTCTCCAACAAGATAGGAGTTCTGTCTGTTTTACCACTGATAAAGGCCTCTCTTTATAACTAAACTATTTTTAACTTAGATGTTTGAGCAGAATCTTCAAGTGGCTGCTCAGATAAATGAAGATTTGAAAACAAAGGTACTCCTTCTATGTCTTCAACAAATGAATTCATTTCTAACCAGGTAACATAATTTTTAAAATATAAATGCTTTATCCTGCCTCAGCCTCTCTTTGTTCCTACAGTTCCAGTACTTGTTTTTCCTATGGATATTTCTTTATTATTTTGTCTTTCTCCTATCACATCTGTACCAACCAAGCTTTTCCTCCCTTTCCTTTTCCTGCTTTCTTCCTCTCTTCCCCAGTTTCACTGCTGTTCTTCTGTGCTGGTGAGTGGCACTTTCAGTTCCTCTCTGCAAAGGGCTCTAATTTTTGGAGTCGGTTCCACTTTCTTTTATATCTTAAATTTATATCTCTTTCTCATAAGGAAGACAGAATGCACCTCCTTGGCTGGATTCTGCCCAGAACAGAGACATTAAACATCCCATGAGCAACAATCCCTTTATAAAATACTTCTAAATACTTGACAGGCCCTTTTGGAGCATTCGGTCCTACAGGTGCACTTAAGTTATTACGGATTTGTGTCTGCTTAATGCCATTCCTTGTATATGTTACAGGTACAAAGATGAAGCACAGTTGTATAAAGAAGAACATCTTAAAAATCGTCAGTATCCTCAATGCTATGTTCAGTACATGATTGCAGTCATCAACAACTGTCAAACCTTTAAGTAAGTCTGCATGTTTCTTGCAGTATTATGCCGAAAAATATGTATTGATACTTCATTTGTAATACTACATGTTCCCAGGACCTTCTCTTGTTTTGTATACAAAGGGAGTTTCAGTTAAGATAGTTTAGCTGACTGAACAAAGACAACAGGTTTAAATATATTACTGTTTTAAGAGGCAGATACTGTGATTGCTCTTGCCTTTGGCAAGCCAAGCCATTGCCCCTCACTGGTGAAAATCTGCTTGTTATTCCAATAATTTCATTGCCAAAGAAAAATTTATCTTCAACTTTCAGAATTTGAAGAAGTCATTTCAGTTAGTTTGTCTGGTACCTGCCATCATCTCTTCCATTTGGTCTCTCACAGTTCACCTTCATGCGGTGTGATCAAGGTGAACTGAACTGGAGAAAAGTAAAGGTAGAGCTTTGCCCTGTTAAGAATATCAAAACAGGAGAAAGAAATCCTCATTGCTTATGTTTCAGTGGTCAGCAATCCAACCCCATGTTCATCTATAGTTGCTGTCATTCTCAAGTCTACAAATCAGCAGTAGTTTGTTACCAACATACCAACAGTCTATGCTGATCGCTCTAAAATCATGCTGGAGAGTGAATTAAGGCTTCCAAAGCAAGCAGCAGGCGTTATTTCCCCTTGCAAAAATAAGACTGTCTAGTACGTCTCTTTCTGTATATGTACTGCAAAAATTTAGTAGCAATGCAATTGTGCATCAGTGGATGATGAAAAGCATTGTTATTTGTCACAGAGAATCTATAATCAGTCTGAAAAGAAAATACTTGAAAATGGAAATGGAAGACACGTTGTCAAGCAGTCACACAAGCATGGATGCAACTTTAGACGTCATTGCCAAAGAAGGATGCTCTAGCTTGCTAGATGAAGTCTTCATGGATTTAGAGGTTAGAAATTTTTTTCCCTCCAAAAACCGGAAGTCTTATTTTATAAGGAAAAATAATTCAGGAATGAAGTAGTTATGAAGCTTTTTGATTGCTAAACATACTTTATAGGTGGTGTGCTAGCAAAATGCCAGTAAATGTCAGTACTGTTCGTCACTGGTATAGTTTGCATGTAGGAGACTGGAAGGTTGCTCAATTGTATTTCACAGGATAACTTCAGGCAGGTGCTTTGTATATAGTGAATATCTTCTAGCAGATTGTACTTAGTCTTATGTAGTTGAGGTTTTAAAAATACTTGGGAAACTACTGCCGATACTAAATTACAACCTTTGTACAGGTGCAGTACACCTATAATTAAGATAATTAATTGAATCTAAAGGTGGGCCCTTTCTGACTGGTAATTTTCCATGTTTAAGAATTCTAGCTTCTTGTATAGAATCCCTCAGGAAAAAAAATAGTTCTTTTTATTACTAAAAAGAAATAGGGAGTATGGGGAGGGAGACAAGGAAATTAGAGAAATGGCAGGGGTGAAGAAAGATGCTCTGGGACTTGTTAGATTTGTAATAATATTTTGAACTAATGTAAACAGCTTGAATGACTCACATTAAGAAAGATGTGGGAGCAGCGTTTATGTTAAACTTAGAGCTTTTAAGCAAAACCTTTATTTCTCATTAGCTATGTTCATTGATTATGAGAAGTCACTCTGTCTGCTTTAATGACCATTCTTTGAAATTCATTAACCTCAAGCTTCACGTCACTATTATAATTTATAAAATATTGTGCTCTAATATGTAAAGAATTTTTCCTCTGGGGAGAACAAAGCAAGATGGATATGTAGATGTAGAGAATACTGGAATTATGTATTGTGGAGTTCTGGGAAAGGAGTAAAGCGTATAGGCCACCAAGTTTGGTGTAGGCACAGGAAGCTTGTGGGGCCATCAAAGAGGAACAACTGAGTAGCCAGTAACAGTTCAAGAAATCACACATTAAGTTGCGTTATCACAACAGTTTAAAAGTTCCTCATATTTAAAATTTGAATTGTCAGCTCTTACACCTATTTTGTCCTTGGGCCTTAATTTTTCTATTTAGTATGGACATTTAAATAGAGAATGCAATAAAGGATTTTAGAGAACTCATGAAACAAATGCTTAGGTTAGTGCAGTTGGTTTACAGACACACTCAGTGTATGTAAACATACATATTCAGTGTGTTTGTCAGGGTAGCATTTTGTGGCAACTATCATTCTGACAACTGATCACATCATTTTCCTACACTAACTATTCCTTTTGAAGGAGCGTAGTTTAGAAATGTATGACACTTAAAATTGTCTCCTATTTTTTTTGTAACTGCACTGATATGATGAAAGTGTCAAAAATTTGTTCTTATCAATTGTTTTTTTCCCTTCTCAGCCACATCTCAATGAGCTGATGACAAAGAAGTGGTTGATGGGGTCTAATGCAGTGGGGACTATCTGTGTCACTGTAGAGGATTATTTCAATGACTTTGCAAAAATAAAAAAGCCTTATAAAAAGGTAGGTGCAAAATATTCTATGATACTGTGCTAATGTACTCTGAATATTATGTTGCTTTGGAACTCCTGAACCCTGAATAGAATTCAGAATTAGAATACAGAAATTGGAATTGGTTGATCACTGGAAACGAAAAAATGTTCATAATCATATTGCAAAAACTGAATCTAATATTTCTCTTACCTTTTTTGTTCACAGCCGTATAATATTGTCAAAGACAGAGCTGAGTTGCAGGATTTAGCCCAGAAAATGTATTGGCAAGTTAATAGGTTGTATTCTTACGAGCTTGTACTTTTCTACCTCTCCTCAGAAGCTTGTAGTCAGATAAAATTAGCTCTTCTGAGACTAATTTTGATAGTTTGGCCTGTAATTACTTTTTTTATAAATGCACATTCTATAATTCCTAGTTTTAATGTGTATGATGAGTTATAGTTCAATTGGTGCCGTAAGGTTTAACAAATGCATAAGTCATGTTTAAAGCGCTGTTACAACAGCATAATGTGCTAGGTTAGGTGATCTTTTTTATTATTATTATATTCTTTCCTGTGGTCTGTCAAAGGATATCTATTTCTCTGTTATCCTTTAATCTTTAGTATTATTGTACTTTTTGTACAATAAAAAGTACAATGTACTTTTTATCCTTTATTGAATTAAAGCCAATTTTGTGTAGTTAAGATAGCACGTCTTAGATGATTCCCTAAGATCTAGGAAATATTTGAAGCTAGCAAGATCAGGATTTAGGGGAGGTCTTCGAACAAATCCTTACTAAGTAGTACTGTTTAAAAGCAGTACTACTATTTAAGCAGTAGTGCTACTTAAAAGACAGTCTTAAAATCATATGCTTACTCTTTCTTACCTTAACTCTTTAAGAGATAGAGGAGACTGCTCAAAGTTCCTCTGATGACCTTTTAACCTTCAGTATTTGTAGATCCTAGAGGCCTTATGTAAGTGAATATGCATTTTCAGTCCAGAAAAAGTACATAAAGGAATTTTGGTCGGTCCCAGAATTAGTCTATATCCATGGAACAGCTTTTTTTTCCAGATTGGTTTGTTGCTGAGGTATTAGTGCTTGGGATGAGTTTTTTTAAGTGTTAATACCCATTTCTGCAATCACATGTGTTTCATCATGTAGCGTTTATTGCCACCTTATGGGGAAGAAGATGATAAGCACACTTTTTGGCATTTATCACACCTGCTATTCCACTGTCTCCCAGCACAAAAAAATCTCCCACACGAGACACCATATGTTCTAGCACTGGATGGGACATGCTTTTGTTTCCCTGGTTTGCGGTGGGCTTTTTTTCTGGTTTTTAAAATATTCTTGGTTAACCCTGTTTTGAAAATCCAGTTTTTAAAAGCCACACGAACAGAGCACCTGCAAAAAGACTTATAGCCCAATGGGAAGGACACTATTCTGGAACAGAAGAGATCTAGATCTTACAGTCATTCTGCTTTGCCGTTTTCCTCGTGTGTAAAGTGAATGCCCTGTCATCACACTGCTGGCTCTTCTTGAGCGTTCTTTTTCGGTTGTAGTAGTGCTGCTGTTCACTTGCTTTTCAGTGAGATGGGGCATACATATCAGTCTCTCACAGTCTATTCTGTGCAGTTAATTTTCCTCTGTGTAATTGGCATCAATTCCACCAATGCAAGAGAAGCCATCCCTGAACAACCAGTAACCTCTGCTATTTCTGCAGTCTTGAGAGCGGGGCTTGAAATCATTTTTTCAGTGTCCTGGATGAGGGCTGTGACTTCTAGTATTTTGCAGTCTGTTGTTCTCTCTCTCTCTCTTTTTTTTTTTTATTTTCTTTTCTCTCTTTCCTGAAACGTTTCTTCAAAATTTTGAGTAAAGAACATGTTGATTGAAACTAAAGTTTGATATGTACTAATAGAGTATGATAAAAAGTTTGTGACTACCTGTTATACAGGCGTTTTCTTAATCGTATGTAACTTTCCCACCATACCTGGGGAAAAAAAAAAAACAACCAACACCCGAGGACTTGCGGAATTTAAGGACTCTCCTTACGTTAGAGTTGAAAAAAACATGTAAAGGTTTGGGCGTTTGTTTTGTTCTTTATTTCCAAACCTCAGAATTAACTCTTGCACCAATACTAGATGCTTCACTTAGTCACCAGTAGGTGAGTAAGACAAATGCAGAACAGCAAACCGGTTGAGGAAGATCTGAGAAAGTGATTGCTGCTGGCTCTCCAGGCTTCTTACCAGGCTTGATATAATGTAGACAAGATTTGCAGTGCTTTATGCAATGTACTGGAGTTCTCCAGCAGAAGCCTCTGTGATGGGTGGTCATTCCTTGACCAGATATAAGGAGCAACCTGCAAGGCCAAGCACAGGTCTGTTCTGAAGATCATCCAAAGTATTTTGTGTTTGTTCTTCTACCTTTGGTGCTCTTCAGAAATAATTCAGACGCCATTAGAGATACCTTGGGTGTGTTGTGTCTCTTTCTCATAACTGGCACATCCTTTTCATTAGGGAAGGACAGATTTTCATTGCTGTTAGCATCGTGAACATCTAAAGCCACTCAAAATGTGTAGTATTGGCAAAAACTGAGTACTGGTGATTAAGTGCAAGTACACATTTCAAAGCCTCATAATTGTTCAAAGACTAAAAATAATGGCTACAATTGCGGGCATCACTGGCATAATCCACCACCTTTTTCTTTTCTTTCAGACAATGACTATTGAGGCCCATCGGAGAGTGGTTGTGGAATACATCAGAGCAATCATGTTAAAACGTATATCTTTCAAGAATGCAGAAGAGAGAAAAGAGGGTGCAGAAAAAATGATCAAAGAAGCAGAACAGTTCAGATTTCTGTTTAAGAAGCTTGCGGCTGTAAGTATTTGCTTTGGGTAATGCTGTTAACCTGGTAATTTAGAATAAACCACACGTTTACTGCTTGGGGAAAATGGCTAGAGTTAGAACTCCACGTCTCCAAAATGTTGGGTGACTTGTGAATATCAAGGATGCCAGCTGAGGGCACAGACAGAGTTTCTGAACACACACGGGCCTGCTGCTAAAGTTCCTGAGCACCAGTTTCTACTGCTTTCTGTTTATACAGCTCTCTGCAGCTGAATATTTGAATGCCCTCACAGAGGTAGGTACCCTGAATTTGTAGTAATAAGTGAAAGAAAAAAGCAGTTGTTCGTTTTAAAAAAAAAACAACCAACCAACAACCAACCAACAAAAAAAAAAAAAAAAAAAAAAAAAACCAAAAAAAACCAAAACAACAGAAAAAGTAATTGGGCTTTGCTTTTCCTGGCTGGAAGAAAGGGCAATATTGCATCAAACAGATGCAGTTACTTATTACCTAAGTAGCATGCAGTGTATTCATTTAGAATCGACAAGACAAGTATGTGACCCCAATAGAAAAGATGGGCCAAAAAAGGTATTTGAGAAGCAACGTACAAGATAGGCCTAAAGTGAATACTTAAGTCTTTTTTTTAACTGCATAAGGAGCAGGAATTTGCTGGAAAGCTCCGAGGGCCAACAGTTGACAAAATGCAAAAAGAATGCAGAGAAAAGATAAAGCCTGAAAAACTAGGGAGGGTGAGGAAGGGGAAGTTCATCTCTGCTCACTGTGGAAGATGGTGGGCCAACTTCTGCATCGGAGTCCTTCATTATGTGGGATCCTGTGTAAGATCTGTTTCAGATTAAGGCATTGATAGGAGAGGCTATGGAATAAATGGAATGAACGATACCAGATTGGTGGGACCAGATGACCTGGAACTAAGAGCACTAAATAGTCCAGAGATTAAATAGATATTACAGTTCAGTTGATCAGTTGTTGAAAGCTGCCTTGGTGGCCAGATGACTAGAAGGAAGCTAACACAGGGTCAGTTTTTAAGTAATGTTTCAGAAGAGATCTGGCTTTCACATCAGTTATTCCTGGTGTTTATGCTGGCAGATTAGGAAAAGTTAAAGACTATAATATATCACCATGCGGATAAATACAACATATTGTTTGTAAGACGTGACTTTCTTTACTGATATTCTGAGGGTAAGTCTCTGAATGAAGAAGAGGAGGAAAAGAGGGAAAAGGCTTATGGTGACAATTCACAAATATTTTGTTTTCTTAATGTCTGAAAATTCAGCTGTTTGGAGAATTCAACAGCATTGTCAGACAAAATACTAATTAAAGGTTTGTAGATATTGTGGGGTATTGCTTTTGTTTTGGGGATTTTTATGGTTTTTTGGTTTTTGTTTTTTTTTTCAACTTTTCATCTTGCAGGGCTCTGGAGAGGACACTGAAGGACTCTGTGACATCATTGAAGCCATTGCAGAGGTTATCAAGCTAACTGATCCTTCACTGCTCTATCTGGAAGTTTCAACTTTAGTCAGTAAATACCCAGATATCAGGTAATTCTCTCTGGCCTCACAGTCAATATAGATAGATAACATGATGGTTTCTTGGGAGTCTTGGGTGAATTTTAAAACAATGTGTTCATATTTTCCCTGTTTTAGAATGTAGCCACTTTAAAATAATGCAAATATAAAATGTTTGTGAGCTGGACTAGAAGGTGTTATGTGATTCAGTACTCAGTGGTACAGCAAAGCAATAATGAAAATACTTCCATTCTGCGTTTTGGGAGGGTAAAATATGTTTTGGAGTCCTAAAAGCAGCCAAAATAGTACTTTATATTGAGCTGGAAAAGCTAGTTCTGAGTGACTAGAGATCTGATTAGGAATTAAAGTACACGCCGACACTGAGTGAAACTAAGTGATATTTCTGACAAAATCTTACTTGTGCAATGTTTCCTACTAATGGCAGTTTTACCGTTTTCCTCTGGCAGGGATGACCATATTGCAGCTTTGCTGACAGTGAGAGGCGATGCCAGCAGAGATATGAAGCAGACTATCATTGAGACTTTGGATCAAGGTCCAAGCCAACCGAATCCAAACTATGTGCCAATTTTTAAAGAAATTACAGTTCCTACTCTAACAGTGCCAAAACTTCTTAAGTAAATGACAACTCTGTGTTTGTGTGTCACTACTGGTCTGGGATCAACAGGTTTGAAATATCCGAGGGCAAATTTGGCAATGCTATTTCGAGTAAAGTTCAATCAATATACACTGCAACTTGCTAGGTATGTTTCTTTCTAAAGACTGGGATGTGGGAAAACGTAATCGGATTTCTGAAAGAAGATGGATGTAAAGGTCATGTTTGAAGAATGAAGCTTGTAATGGCCAAGGGGCTTTTTACTGACCCATTTGTTACAGCCATTTTTGCTGTCAGCAAATACATTTTTCTTGTGGAATTACGTTTGCACGGTGCGCTGCAGTGCCGTATAAAGATACTTAAACCAAAACCAACAGAGCTGTACTAGTGCTGGGTATACTAACATACATCGCTTACAATACCGAAGCAGACGCCTTTAGAACTGTCTTTATATGGCACTGCATTGAGCATATATTAACATCCTCAATCCACTTTCACGTTATACTTTGTGTATGTGCTTACTTTGGTGTAATATAGTTTATTGCAGAAAACTTAATTATGAAGTCAGTTTCCCAACTAAGGGACTGAATGAAATTGCTACCGTGCAATTTGATTATAGGGTGAATAAAGACACATGAGGTACAATTTTTTTTTTTTGTTATTGATTTACTAAAAACAGCACGTAAAGCACTACCAGTTCAATAAAACATTAAATCATTGCTACCTGCAGCTATGTATTCTTTGCATCCTTATAGATTAACAGTAGATTTAAAGCTTTCTTTTTTGTTCTTTGGTTGTTTTGAAGTGTGAATAAACTCTGGATTTAATAGTTTTCTGGAAATATGAGATACTGTTTTTTATTTCCATGGTATTTTCAGATCAATGCTTAAAGCTAATTTTCAGTATTATCTGTTTTAATTATAAAATACTACTAGAAAATTGTGAATTTAAAATGATGTGATGAAGGCATTACCTGTTACGACCTGAACAGAGTTGTCGGAGGTAAGTACAAGCAAGACAGAACCCTACTTTCTTCTAATTAACGTTCTGGAGTTTGTGTATGTAACATGTTTGGCCTGTGAACACCCAGACCTTGTGACATTCGACCCTCTTTACCTTTTTTTTGTGGACTCCTCTTTACCCTGAAGAGATACATGCAGGGTCAGCAGTTTGGACAAAGGGTAAAACAAAGATTGTGGCTTTTTTTCATCGCTAGGAGGAGCATCTCCCAAAGGATGAGGATGATTCAGTAGAGCACCAAGTTGTACCTGAGAAGTCTGAGCAAGGACTGGAGGAACTCCAGGTCCCATGGGATCTTACACTGTTCCTAGAAATTGCAGCTAGGGGAAGGTGAATTAGGCTGATTTTTGGAGGGCGTTTAGTGCTCAGTTAAGAATTTTTGAGGTGATACTGACTAATGGGGCTTGTACTTCAATTTCAATCCAGTGGTTTCTGGGCTGTACCTGAAATTCTTGTCCCTGCGTGCTTTTGATCTTCAGTTTGTCCGAGGGCATCACTTCATCGGGCTTTGTTTCTCCCTGCACCTCCTTCCTCTGCAGCAGTAACTGTCTCTTTCCTGGATGTTAAACTTAGGCAACTTCCCCTCCATGACAAACCACCGCCCCTGAGCGGGGACCCTTAGTCTCTCCCTGCGGGACGGCCACGGGGGCGGCTCCTGCCCTTGCAGAAACCCTCGCGGCGGATGAGCGAGGCCTTGGCAGGGGGGGGGCGCCGATCCCTGCGCCCTGCCCAAGCCACGGGCAGCGGCCGCAGTGCGCTCTCCGGCCGGCCGTTACCTCAGCCGCCGCCCCGCCCTCCCGAGGGGCTGCCCCGCTGCCGGAGCCCGCACAGCTCCCCCGGGGAGCCCCCGAAGGCTCGGCACCGGCGCGGATAACCGCCCACCGTGCCCGCTAGGGCGGGGGGGAGCGACTCGCCCCGCCGGGCCCGGCCCAGCCCCGCCGCCGTCGCCGCGGCAACGGGCGGGCGGCTCAGGGGTTCCTCTGGGGGTTCCCCCGGGGCGGGGCCCCTGCGCGTGCCCCGCCTCAGCGACGTC
>VYZM01015989.1:157567-191383 GCA_013398915.1 Dromas ardeola
AAGGGCCGGAGCTGCCCGGCGTAGGGGCCATGGCGGCGGGATACCAGTACAGGCCCAACGGCGGCGGCGGCGCCCCGCTGCCCGACCCCACCTTCCTGTGGAACGTCTTCCAGAGGTGAGGCCGCCGCGCCCCCCCGGGGGGGGGGGGGGTCCTGGCGGGGCGAATCGTGCCGCCCTGATGGCCGCAGGGAGGGGGGCTCCTCACACACACTGCGGCCGCCGCCTGGCCCTGCTGGGCCCAGGCAGCCCCATCCCGCCGCGCTGAGGCGGCCGCCGCCACCCTCGGTCGTTCCCGGGCCGCGCTGACGAGTCTTCCTGGGCGGGCCGGGCCGGGCCGGCCCCTCCCGGGGCTGCCGCTCCCTGAGGGGGCACCGGGAGGCAGCGGGCCTTGGGAGGCGCCCGGAAAGGGCCGGCTGCTGCGGGGAATCTGTCACCGGCCCTGGGCATCCAGCGCAGGACTTGGCTGCCTGGAGGCCTTGCCGGGCGGGTAAACATCGCGGTTATACCCCTGTAGGAGGAATCTGAGGGGGAGCTTTAGGAAAGGCTTGAGGAGGAAAAAGCACGGTTGCATTTTAGAGCAAAGGAAAGGGGTTAATGGAGGCGAGAAGGTAACCTTGAAAACCCTGAAGTAGTTTTTGACCTGAGAATCCATAAAGGATTGTAAAGCCTGGAGGATCAATGGGTCAGTACAGGAAGGCTTGTAAAAAGGAATCTGATAAATGCTTAATGGAAAACTTAAAAACTTAACAACAAATATTCTCTTGAATGCATCTGGCGCAGGAACCTGTAAGGGAATTAGCAGGCCTGTGTTAAAAGCCATGCTGTCAAGATGGTAGGATTAAAGAAGCTAAAGGAGTTTTTCACATTTGTGTCATGTCGAGGAAACTTGGGAGGTTCCTACGTTGGATCTATTTTTATGGGAGGTGTCTCAAAGGATCTATCTTGACTCAAGTGACAGCAAGAAGAGGTTAAGGAGTAGACAAACAGTAGTAAGTTGCTAAAACTGGATAGTATTTACTTAGTTAACTCAGGAGTGACTCAGGAACGTGGCAGCTTACCTACCCAGCCTTATGGAAAACCACTTCATCTGAGAACTTGGAGGGGTCATGTATGATGCTGTTTCTTTTTTTAAAGGGTCCAGAAAGAAACAGATCAACACTTCTGACTTTTGCATCAGGCAAACCAGCAGAAACCGTTTTTGATAATGATGTGGCTAGTCAGGAGAGTTGTATGGCTTTTGTTGAAAGCATTCCTGTCTGGCAAACTACTGTATAAGTCTTGGAGTATGCTGAATAAGGATTGGGTATGGATATAGGTAGAACTGGTGCCATTGATATAATGTGTATAGTTACCAGAGAGGCTTTCAACATACAGAAGTATCAAAGGCCTTTGAATAAATCCAGCAGATGTAGAATGAAAGGGAATGTCCTTTGCTGGATAAATAACAGACTAAAGAGAAGAGTTGTGTGGTCATCTGCCCCACTGACAGATGGAGCTGTTCCGAGATCTTTATTCAATGTGTTCAGGAACAACTAGGGGAAAAGAAGGTGAATGATCAGATGAGATTTGTTGGTTACACTAACCAATTCCTGCAGTAAGTCAGGCCTATGAAGACCTCAGGAGTCCTGAATGACTGGGGATATCGCCCTGTCATGGCCACATCGTGATCGCTGTATCACGGTCAGATGAAATACAGAGTAGATAGCTGGTGTCCATGAGGAAGACCCACTTTAACTTTGTATCATTTTCTATATAAAATGAATGTGCTCTAAGCTGACTGATGGTGCTCAGGAGCAAGGTAAGTTGGTCATAACGCATTTTTATGAAAATATCAGCTTAGCACCTAGTAGCAGCTCCTAAAAGGTAAAGAATGTTTGGAATACCTAGAAAAGAAATACAGAATAAAAAAGGGGAGTGTCTTTTCATTACTATAACCTATGCAATTTATCCTTGCAATTTGAATGTTGTATGTGGTTTATATAATTTTTGAGATGGGGAAGGAATCTAGTAGAACAAACTGAAAAGGTTTAGAAAAAGACAATAAGGACTAAAGGAAAAAAAAACAGAGGGATCAATTAAGCACTCTGCTTTGGAATGGTAGTAACTGAGGGGAAATAAAACTGTCAGTGTCAAGGGGAAGGTCCTTGTACAACACGGAGGGAAGTCCCCACTACCTTCAGATATCCTTCTAAAGAAGGCACAATTCTGCTTTATTTGGGTAGAAATTACTTAGTTTATTAATTTTGTGATAGAACTCTATTCTCTAAGATAGTAGACTGTGGAGGCTCAATGGAAACTGGCAGCTGCCTGCGCTTTTTCACTTTTTGAATCCCTTTGAAAGGGGTCAAGGCCCTGCAGTCGATTCTTTCAGTATTGGCACTGGTCACATTAGTGGCTTTCTCTCCATTGACAGCATCTTACTGAGGGAAACTGGGTGCCAAACTTGGGGCTCCAATTTGGAAGACCAACAGCTTACTACAGTGACATTAGGCGTTTTGTGGATTTAACCAGCATGGTGTGCTCTGTGGTTCTTTTAAAAATAAACATAAATACATAAAAATACTTTTTTGTGTGGATTATGCCCAGACTGTTTTATTGCCAGTGTGTGTTTGTGTGTGTCTCTTCACTCATAAGTAAGTCTTGCAGTTTTCTTTGTAGCTTTTATCATGTTCCAGAATGCCTTCATCAATCTGAATGAAGTGTTTAATTTGCAGAAACTGTGAATGGTTTACCAAGTAAAATGCAATTAGTGACTTTTCAGGAAAAGATTAATCTTATCTGGTGAGTAAGAACCAGAATGTTGAAGTCTTCTGTAAATGGAACCTGTTAATTTTGGCCGTTTAAAGCTTTTGCTTTTTTTTTTTTTTCCCCCAGGGTTGATAAAGATAGGAGTGGCATAATATCTGATAATGAACTTCAGCAGGCATTATCCAATGGTAAGTCTGTAAATGAGCAGTGAGGTTGTAAGTTGTAAACTTAATGTTAAACTTCATGTGAGACTGGTTACTTGATGCCGTTAATTCTTTGATTGGGGGTGGGGAGAATGTTCTTACTACTGATTAATACTATTTAATAGACAAGAAAAGGCTGAAGGGGAAGGAAAAAGGTGGACAATTCTCCTCATTTATTTTTTGCTGAGCCCATTGTCCCTGTTTCTTTTGAATTTCAGGGGAAGTTTTCTGGGTTTGGTGCATGTTAGTAATAATGCATTATAAACTGAGTACCTATTGTAAAAATTACTGGTTTGTATTCTGGGGAGTGAAGGCATGGACATCCTTTTATTTTTTCCAGCTCTGCTCCCTAGAAAAAAAAAAACAAACGGTGATTTATATATTCCTCTCTCATCACTACTGAACCTTTGGTTTTTAACCAGGATCAGTGTATAATCTGGACAAAGATCAGATGTTTACAGCCAGCCTTTTTACTGCACATAAAATCGTTTCATACGGTACGGTGCAGGAATTGAAGATGGTAATTTTTAACTTTTTTTTTTTTTTCCAAATGAGGCATGTTTGGGTTTTTTTCCCTAACAAAGTAGAAAGATGCACTCGAGATTTAGTATTAAAACTATTAGTCTGTCGGTTTCCTGTCGTAATGCTTAAAGAGTAACTAGGTATAGTCAAATAACTCATGGAAGCAAAATAAAAAACAAAAAAATTTTCCGGTAGCCTGTTTTTATTTTCTTCTGGTGACTTAGGGTGGGTAGCGTTGTACTTTGTGGTTGGGGATTTTTTCCACTTAGAAATCTGAAAAAGTGCATATTGAAGCAGTTTGTGCACCTTTGAGTCCGTATCAAGGTCCCCTTCTCCCAAGGTTTAATTCCTTCATCCTTCCTGTGCTTTGTGACTGCGAAGGGCGTAAACTGATGTTGTGAGCTGCAGTGCACACAGACTGAAAGGCTCCTTTTTGTCAGTAATCACCCGACCTGAAATAAATTTGGATAAATACTCTATGTAGTAAAAGTGTGGTCTTATAAGTAAACTGGATTAAAGCAATACATTGTAGCGGCTGCACCTGATCCATAACTGAAATACTATTTTGAATAACAACTTCAGCAAAAGCTAAGTGAAAATGATTAAGTCACTGTTTTCATTTAAGATTACAGTGCTGTTTAGAACAATGTGGGAACCTGACTTTACCTGCCATTTTAAAGTTCATGTATTTTAAGTATCTTCTCATCTGATTGAACTTAAGGTTAACAGGCAGTGATGACTATCTGAACTCTTTTCTTTCCTTATTTACAGTGTAGATTAGCAGTTTCAGTGCTTTGCAGTTATGAAGAATCCACACCAAGTGAATTCACTATTAGACAAAATATTTACTGAACTGTAAGCTTCCTTCATTCTGAGAGATTCCAGATCTTGTACACCAAAGTCACTAACAATTCACTATATTCTTTTCAAAATGTATCCTCTAGTGGATGGTTGTGTGTACCTGTCCAGCAGTCTAACACGGGCTAAAATAATGTTACGTGTTTATTTCTGAAACGTTTTTAAAAGTCTGCATAGTGCTCATTAAAATTTGAAGTTCAGTGTGTTTTTGACATTCAGCTTTTCAACATGTCAAGTCTATGCAAGTAACAGTATACTTACCTGGGAGGGACTAATCATCACTTCATCTAGTTGTTTGCACAATAAAACCCTGTGCTTCCTTCTTGTTTTTTTCTGTGCTGTCATGTAAAGTTAATAGTAGTCAGGGGAGGAAGAGGGAACAGTCTTTCGCTGTTTATTGGAGCGGGCTGAAATCAGTACAGTTCTTCAACACCGGAGTTGCTCAGATTTCACTCTGTGGTGTTTATATTAATCTCTTGAAAATTTCAACATGAAGTAAGTTAACTTTCAAACTGTATTTTCACTTTTTCCTCTATTCTGGTCAGAGTTAAATGCGGTCACCCTATTAATAATTCCATTATTTTTTATTTTTGTCAGGAGACATGCAGCTCTAAGGTACTGATGTCCTCTGTCTAAAACACTGCTTGAGCATTTTCAGAGCCATTTTTACCCTTCTCTTTCTCTGCTTATGTTTCTTTGTATGTGCAAACGGTCACGTGGCCTGCCTACAGTATAGGTTGTTTCCCCATTGCTGCATCTGTAGACTTACACTGATGCAGTCTCCCTTCTATGGGAGAAATCCAGTGCTAGTGTAAGCGTTACTTACACCACTGCAGCTTGATGCAGAAAAGCAGCCATGCTTTCACAAAGCCTGCTTAATACCAGCTCAGCTTTTCTACTACGTATTTGTGGTCAGCTAACTGCATCATGGCAACCGCCTCTACAGTACCCCTTGTCTTACTTGTTCCTTTGTGGTCCCTGTGCCCAGCCACAGTTAAGTTAATATATGCTGCTTGGTCTTCCTGGTACCTTCACAGGCTCTAGAGAATTGGTAGTGAAATTCTAGATGAGGCACAGTACTTCTCTTCATTGAAAGCTTAATGCTTCCCAGCACTCTGGAATGCTCCCAACCGAATGAACTCTTCCAAAGTTCCAAAGCCTCTAAATATCCAGGGAAGTACAAAGCTCCTCTTCAGATGATTATTGCGCAGGTCCTTTTAAGCAGCAACATTTCTTGCTCAGAAAATACTAATTTAAACTAACACTTCGTTGATCTAGCAGTGGCGGAGGGATTTATACTAGACTCTAAATTGCACCATGTGTGGTTTTGCCATTTTAGGAACTTTTTCTTTTCACTTGTCAGAAACTAAATGACCTGGAGTAATCCACCTGTAAAATACGAAATACGCAGATGGGCTTTTACCAAGTAATAGATATGAGACCTTGTTTGAGTTATAACTTAAAACTCTTCTGCTTCCATCAGTAGAAAAAATGGGACTTCAGTTTTGATCTTGCCTGTTACCCAGTACCTCCTGACTACCTGGGATGAAAAAAATCCTTCTTAGTTCTTCCAATGTTTTAGGGTTTGGGGTGTTTTTTTGGTGCAGCCTGAAAAATGTTGGTTTCTGTGTAGTATCTATAGAGCTTTTGTCTGAAGTCATCTCTGAATGGTCAAGAACATAATTACTTCAAAGCAGCCTTATTTTATAATACGCTAGCTCCGTGTCTTCTAGCTCTGAATTCACTGTTTTAAGTTCTCACCTGATTTTTTTGGTTGGTTTGTTGGTTGGTTGCATTTTTTTAAAATGTTGCCTAGTATTGAGGAACTAAGTAATTCTTTCTGTTTCAGGCACGTGGACTCCATTTAATCCAGCAACAGTCAGGTCAATTCTCGGTGAGTGTAGTTGTGTGATGTGAAATAGTCAAAATACTGTTTTGTGATCTGTTCAGATGACTGAGAATGCTATCAATTGCTGCACTGTTTCTTTTGAACTAATTTGCCTGTAGTGTTAACAGCTGGGCTGTCCTTGTTAGATGGTATGTCTGGTATGTTGCAACATGTCTTTACTCTTCCCCCGCCCCCTTCAGACAGCCCAGCAGTACTAAGTTAAACTCAAATATTTTCCCTTTTGAATAATACAGGGCTGCCTTTGCGTGCACACACATGCACTTGTCGAAGTAGTCTGAGAAAACGTTACTGTACAACTGAACAGATAGCGACTGTCATTTATGTGTGGAGAAATTGTCAGCTTAAAGATTCTAAAAAGATATTATATACCTTGTCTTCGTAACTAGTTTTTCCTGTCTTGCATTTTAATCGAATGTTCTGCTCCAAAAAGACCAAACAGAAGCTTTTCAATATTCAAATTATTTCGTGTCCTAAAATAATTTCCAGTAATGCACATGAAGATGGTAGCAGAATAGGAGAAAAATTCAAGCACAAAAAAATCTTTTCTGTCATACAGTTCATAAATCCAAGGACTAATTTTTCTGCGTTGTTTTAGTAAGTACTCAGCAGCAGTCTTGAGTTCTATCGCTGTGTGACATGCTTTTTGTATAAAGATGACAGTATCAGTAAGTCAAGTCAAATGCAGATGAATATCCCAGCACTGTTGGCAGTTAATAAATTCAGACTTTTTCATGTGTCCTTAAAAAAGAACACACACACACCCCTTTTTGTCACTGGATGATCAATCAAGCCCTAAATATTTTCAAACTGGAAATGAAAACCCAGGAAAAATAAACATTCTGTCATTCATTCTGGTCCTCTTTTATCTCATTTTATCTTTTCCTCCTTCAGTGGACGACTACTTGCTTTTTTTGGCAGAACTTTCCAAAATACCACTAGTGTTTTAGTAATTTCTTTTCTGTCTTCAGTACCTTCCACAAAGCACTCTGCTGAAACACCAGCAGATCTTTCTGAGGAGCAGTATGATTAAGGTTTGATAAGTTTCTTATTTTTTATTTCAGGCATGTTTGACAGGGAAAACAAAGGTGGTGTAAACTTCAATGAGTTCACAGGAGTCTGGAAGTACATCTCAGATTGGCAGAATGTCTTTCGAACGTATGACAGAGACAATTCTGGAATGATTGACAAAAACGAACTAAAGCAAGCACTAACAGGTTTTGGTAATTCATTTGTAATTACAGTTTTTATGACTGCATTATGTCATCAGATGAGCTTATTATTAGGGCTGTACTGCTCTGACAAATGTGACTAAAAATGAGGCGGGTGAAATGCAGTTTTCCTGTTAGGTATGAGGTACCTTTTAAAGATGTCCCCGCCACAATTACTTTTCCTTAAGCTGTTTCCTCTAATGGAAGAAACTAAAACATTCCACAGATGTACTGACACATCCAGTTTCAGTCTCTGTTAGCTGCTCCGGGGGCATTACCAACACTTCAGGTAAATGCCTGAACTTAGAAGGTACCTGACACAGCCTTATGCTTTTTAAAATGCAGCCAGCTGCCTACGCCACGGTAGTATTCTGATGGCAAAAGAACATTCATTCAATTGACTTCACTTATTAAAAACTTGAGTTGCAGCCCTACCATTCCCTCAACCAACTAGTTGCTTTAATCAGTAATTCTGTTTACTGTGGCTCTGTCTATAATTACTATTAAGCATGGTTTTTATTGCATGCATTTTAAACATGGAGATATTTAGGGGGAAAAAAAAAGTTGTATCTTCTAACTCGTTATTTTTTTCTGGTTTTGTTATACCCGCCTGCTAAACAGCCTAGTTCTTTTTATAGAATATTTTTTTTATTTGGTAATTAAAACCTTTAAAAGCATTTCTCTTTTTCCAAGGTTACCGACTGTCTGATCAATTCTATGATATCCTTATTCGGAAATTTGACAGACAAGGAAGAGGGCAAGTTGCTTTTGATGACTTTATTCAGTGCTGTGTTGTTTTACAGGTAAGAAAGGAGATGTATTTTAATGTCAATTTAAAAAAAAAAAAATAAAAAAATCCCCTTAAGCTTTTATGGTTCTCATTTTAACTATAATATTGGATCTAGAACTTGCTTTTATTTATAATAAACCATTTGAATAAATGGATGAGAAGTGCCAGAAATCTCTTAATTTATTGGTCTTCACTAGTTAGCCATTTGCATCACAAGTAAATTTGATACAATTTTGAGGGGGCAAAAAAATGTAAAATAGTCTGTTTTAAAAGGAAAACACTTAACACTATTTCCATTAGTTTAATACACACACTTCCTCTGGATCTTGTGTGTATTAAAACTGGAATGTCATGTCCCGTGGTGCCCATAATTCTCGTAATCTGAATTGTGAGTTTTTTGTGTATCTCTCTCTCTCTGTTTAAGGCTCAAACTAAAAGGAATCTGACCTAGCGAGCTGAATTACTCAGTCCTTTGTCACTTCTGTTCCTGCAGGGGCGATGTCAATAAAAGACATCTCAAACAAAAAAACCCAAAAACCCCTTTTGGTAACAGAAATGCATGTCTGATATTGAAATATACATATCTCTATATATATTTTTATATATATGGAGAGAGAGAGAGTGAGAACGAGAAACTGTAGTTTTACAGGTATATTCTTTTGTTTAGAGATCAGTCACTGCATGATTCCTCGCCTCATTGCTTAAGGTTATTTTAAGCGTATCTGACTTTTCTGAAATGTATGTAAGACTTTGAGGGAAAGCTGGGAAACCGTAGCAGTGAACAAGCTGAGTTTTAGCAGGATAGGAAAAAGGTTGCTTTCTTACACTGGCCAGGAGTGCAACAGTACCTTAAGATATCATCCCATATGCAACATAAAGAGAAAGCAGTGCCTTGTAACAGTAGTATCTCCATTACTCACATACAGGTGTTTTGTTCTTCTTTTAGCTTTATGTCTATAACCGTAAGTCTGCTGAAACATCAGTTGTCTTTATATTAATTTGTAGTATAAGCCAATTATACTCAGTTATAAACTTAAACTCTGGTAAAGAGGGCTTTGAAATAGAGTAGCATTCAGCTGGTGTTAGTGAAACCGTGCTGGTAGTTATTTTGGTCCATACTGCCTGGCACCTCTGGGGTCATACAGCGACAACTCAGATACTAATGATACATAAAGCATTTTTGTCTGGAAAATGAGAAATGGACAAGGTACTCACTGGATTCTGCCTCCAGCTGACTCTCGAATGTCTCATGAGAATTGTGCATTATTTCCCTCCCCCCTTTAAAGCCAGTTATTAAAAGCTGTCTGGTCTATAAGCTTTAAAAGCTGTCTGGTCTAAGGCTACATAGGCACGAGATGATAGCCTTAGGTATTGTATCATAAGCCGGTTTCAGAATCAGATCTGCTACAGAGCTCAGGCATGAGACATGGCAAAGAGCTACCTCGATTTGCAGGAGGTTGCAAAGTGTGTCTATAGAGGGGATGAACAGAAAGTGTTCCTAAAGCTGTAAAAACCTAAGTGGCAAGGGGAATACATGGCAGTCTCAACTTCCACGACGTACAAAAATGTATGGGTTTTTTCCCTTTGCAGAGGTTGACTGATGTGTTCCGACGTTACGATACTGATCAAGATGGCTGGATTCAGGTGTCCTATGAGCAATACCTTTCCATGGTCTTCAGCATCGTATGACACTGCTAACTAGGAATTGCACACTGGCGTTACACAGACTGGAGTTGCCAAATCATCCTGTACTGAATAAGATTATTGATGTATTATAATGGATATAACTTCACATTCTTGAATTTTGTATGTTGGTCGTCACCTTCAGAATCTGTACTGAGTTGGTTTTTATTTTGTATAACTGTACGATATGACCATCTCTGCTTACTGTAGGACAGAAAGCACAGAGTCTAGATTTAACTGGTGCAATGTCAAACTTAACCTTCTTCCACATATCCTGCATGGGGAAAAATGACTCTTTAGAAATGCCAAATTAAAATAATGCTTGTTAGTTTATAAGAGTTGAAAGTCAGAAGTTGCACAACATGTTTTGCATGTGCCTTACTTTTATAAATAAGAGTTTAATGTATTAATTTTTAATACAGAATTTAAAATTAAGTAAAAGTATTAGATCAACTTTTAGAGTCTACTTCATTTTTGTACAGCGTTTTTAAGGGGGCAGGGAGTTTGTTTCTGTATTCTAGTTTTCTACAGTTCAGGGGGTCCCTCCCACTTTCCTTGCCTTATCTTCTTATTTTCTAGCTGCCTCCTTCTTTCAGGGTATCCTTAGGACACCTTCCAACAGAACTTCACACCTGTGTCCAATACCGCATCTTTCTCAGTGCATTCCCTACAACAATAAACTGCTCTGGATATATAGTTCCCTCTGCTCGGTTGGCTCATTTAACACTAATAGTCTTCCTTTTTGTGCTGAAGCACTTACTTGAAGTGGCCTTGAATTGACAAGTCAAACGTTCTCACAACCTTACCCTCATCCCACCAGTTGCAGATGGAGAGGGACTTGGTGGAAAAACTGAACCAAAAAAAGTAGTGACTGATTTCAGTCGCACGCCATCTCCTGCAGTAACTTTGAAGAAGCAACGAGAAGTTAACAAGTTATCTTAGATTGCCCTAGGAAAATCTTACGCCAGCACTATCCAAAGCACTTAGAAATACTCAAGCAGCGCTCTTACTTACCTGTAATCACTACTCTTCAGGATATGTTTACAGGCAAGAGCTTTTAGCTTTTATTCAAGGACTTTTTCTTAAACTGTAGCAATAGTGATTTATTCCTAAGTCCTCTCCCATCCCCAGCTCACTGTATGCAGGAAGTCCACACACACCCTGTTGGTGCAAATTTCATAATTACACACAGACGCAGGCAGGTGAGCTGTGGCTGATGGGAGCGCCTACACATAAACTGATGCTGTTGCTGATACCAAGCATTATGCAGGGAGGGTTTGGGTCCACAGGCCATCCTGCTCAAAAAACCCCAATGTTAAAATGTTACTTCCCAAGTGTCTCAGCCAGAATATGGTATTTGGTGTCAGGGTGCAGACAGCCAAGTGACAAGTGCAGTTAGCAACTAAACATCTGTCATGCAGAGAAGCTGCTACTAGTTGTCAAGTGATAAGCAAACAGACCCGTAGCAACAGTTCAACAACGTTTTCTAAACACTTTTCTGGTGTGAACCATCTGTGGAGAGGCTGATGGTCTCCACAGCTTAAGCATGTAGAAACAAGGAGCTCTCCCAGAGCACTCTGGGCATCATCATCCCAAGGGCAACGGATTGTTTCTGCGTGAGGTGGGAGAGCAGAAATAAAGACCGATGTCTGAGAACACCTCATCCAACAGCCTTGGATAAACTGTCAAAGCTACTTCTGTTTGAGAAGACAAGTGAGAAAGACTTCAAACAGTTACTACTTGAACCTCACCTCCCCAGCAGGCTGAGACGATCACTATGTACGTTCTCTTCTGAAACAAAACAACAGAAGAGCCCCAGAGTTCTGGGCTCAAAAGAGCTTCTCCATTAAATGACCCCACATTCAAAAGAGCTTCCCCATTCCTTTCCCACTAAGGATCTGTCCCTTTGGCTCACACATCTGGGAAGCATTCTGAGGATCATTAATAGGTCCAAGGGACAAAACTAAAAAAGCTGGAACCCAAGAAATTCCTCAAGTTGTCTCCTGTGAAGTATGTCTCCTTTTTCCACCCAGCCCTGTTGTACTTCACTGTCTGGTGTAGAACCGGCTCTGGCACTTTCTGAAGGAGCCTTGCTGCTGCAGAAAATCACCAAAGTGGCTCTGGACTGGAATGACTCCTGTCTCAGTGGGAAACAGGTGCTTCTGAAGGTGTGAAAGCAGGTACACCACAGACCAAGAAACTGGCTGGGAAGTAGACCATTTATCCCCCAAAAGCATATTCTAGTCTGGATTTTTATCAATGGCTTTTTAAGGAAATGTGAAATTGGTTGAAAGGGCTCTGGTGCAGCCTCAAAACTCTCACCTCAGTGGCAGCGCTTGTGGTGTAGCTGTATTAGTGCTGAAGAACGGCAAGCATCTAAAGTGATGCTGCTCTGCAGGCTACCAATGCCTACCTTGTGATGGGTGTTTCCTGAAGAAGGACCAGAGCCTAGAGAAAGAGGAACAGGCAGCGGACTCTTTCTGCTCCAGTTCTCTACTACACAGGAGCAAGGTAAGGCAAAGAGATTTGTTGGGAGCAAAGAGTAGCCAGAAGTTGATTCAAGGAAATCGGCCAACGCAGGAAAACAGAAGGAACAGGAGGTCTCGCCTTAGGCGAGCCTGCTGAAGAAGTAACTAGTAGGGTAACAGAACTTCCAAGGCACACTTCACTTTTTTTTCCATGAGGTCTTCTTACCTGGTGCCTCTGTGGACACTGCTGGTCAGGGGCCAAAAAGGTCAGAAGCCTGGATTTATGTTTTCCTTTTCCTAGCGTCATTTGACTCCCCCTTTAAAGGTGGCAGGGTTGAACTGAGTCAGAATAAGACAGAATCCAAAGTCGCCATCGCTCAGAAGTCATGTTTGTAGGATGAGCTGCTGGCTAGAGAGAAAGTGAAACGGGCAGACAGATCCTCAGGGTGGGTCCTGTAAAAGAAAACAGTCTGAGTTGCAAGTACCTGACCCTATGGAGGAAGGGAAGATGCCACAGAAGCCCTTCAAATGAGGGAATGATGCTTAGTACTCACGATTCTACACAGCCCTAGGAAAAAATATTCATCACTCCTGTCACAGGGGTAGACAATTCCTCTGCAGACTTGTATCCTGAAGATGCTTCCGTCTGTTTCTTTTTGCCTTTAATTTGAATACTAGGAAATTGAACTCCATGAAGGAATGCGTTCCTGCAATAACTGAGATGCTACTTGTTTGACACAAGTCAGCTATACCTGTTTGCTGGTACAGGACACGTGAAAAAAAGTCCCTGAAATCCCTTGCAGAGGTCACAGCTACAGACCAAAAGTCAGTCAAACCTGGGAGTGACAAGTGGCGGAACCCAGGCCAGTATTAGTACAGAAATTGCACGCTGAAGCTCTTTATTTCCAAAGCTAGGAAGATCTTTGAAAAGAAGAAACATAAAAAGAGAATTAAGGAGAAAGCAATGATGCAGCTGAAACAGCCTCAGCCAAGTGACTGAAGGACACTGAGAAGAACACACTGCTGGTGGCAATTGCACATAAGAGATAAGACAGGCTTAGAATGTGTATTACAAGATACCACCAGCTTAAAAAAAATTCCCTACGTGATAGTGGTTGTGTATAAGAACCAACAGACAATCATCTCAAGAACTTCACTGATTTTGATTAGAACTGAAAATTGAAATAGAGAAGCAAAGGGCATTTACAAGACTCCAAATGCTACCTACAGCTCGAGAAACCTCTAGTAAATCAATGCTGAAATGCATTTCCTCTCTTAACTTGGGTACTATCCCAACTCTGTTTCAAAATGCAAGAACCGTTTCCCCAGTGCAGGACCCTGCACAACAAGAAGCGGGGACAGAAACTGTTCCCCAGAAAAAAAAATAAGGAGGGAATGTGGAGGCAGAAAGAGCATCTAATGTGGGCAGAGATCAGCCAGCTGCTGTATGCCACTGGGATATCCAGTCATGGCAGTAAAATCCCAAAGGGAGTGAGGAATGGGAAGAAAGAGCTCTCCACAAAAACCTCAGAAGAAAAGGTCTTAATTTGAATTGACAGAGTTGTAGCAATAACGTTTTCTAGTAACACTTTTCTACAGTTTTAGACTTCTAGTTGCACTACACTTGCTGTGGAAAAAAAACTATGATCGTAACATTTGTAGAAATAATTTCTGGTAATTTTTAAATGTAGATAATAACTGATCAGGCCCACAGAGCTTTAAATCAAAACTCTGGCAGACACCTGTGGCAGAAAATAATGTTTTTCCCCTTTAAGGAAGAAGGTCTACTCTGTAATTCAATGGACAAAAGTGTATGGCACAACTACTGAGTCCAGGCCATTAGATATTACTTAAACCCTTCAATAAGTACGAGAAGGAGAAAAGGAAGTAGTGGACAGGAATGAAACAGGAAAGTGGATCCTTTCTGATTTTTTTCTTTTAGGGAATTGAGTTTATATGCTGTATCATTAATTGCTTTGTTGCCTTTATGTTAAAAGTTTACATGACAAATCTAATGCCAAAAGATATATATATGACAGCTCTGGAAGACTAATCCTGGTTTAGCACAAATATTTAATGCACAGAGACAGAGAAATATTTCAAGTACGGGTGAGAAGAAAAATGATAGTCCACAACGCAGCAGTGAAAAGGAAAATGGACGTTGGGGAGTAAAATATCTCAGTTTACTCCTTTTCATTAGCTCCATGTAAGCTGGATTTGACTGTATAAAGTAGACACCTAAAGCCAGGCATTCACAAGCATGTGGTTTTGAAGTGTGGGGAAAAGAAAACATAAGCACGGACCACTGATAAACATCATGAACTGGTAAATATTTCTCAGTTAGTATGTCATTTTGGTTATTTATTTTTCCCTACTATTTTATCTGATTGCCTTATTGCCTACTTCTTAATATACTTTTGCCAGTAGAAAGAATCAAGAATTTTTATTTTAGTATGGATCAATTAATCAAATGAGTTTTTAAGTTGATTTGTAACAGTTTCATTCTGAACATGATAAAAAAAACTGCATATATTTCACATTTCTTTTTACTCTACAAGTAAAGCAATATGCCCCATTACATACCAATCCCCGAGAACAGATTACGTTTTTCTCATAAAGCATCAACATTAAGCTAGAGAATACCTTTGCTGTGACATTCTCCTTTCTTTGTCTAAACAGAAATGTAGTGTATCAGTTTCTAAAAACATCCTCGTTATAAAGCCTTAAAATAACTGAACTGGCCTTAAATTTGTGTGAAGAAAAGTAAACCTGTATTTTCATGCAACGGACCTGTACTTTCAGTGAATATTCTTTCTAAGTAGATAACACAAAAGTAAACCTTTCTTTTTTTCTGAGTTGGGAAAGGTGTTAAAAGGGTGATCAGCTTTTTGCTGACAGAGTAACATTAACATATTTTCAAAAAATAACAAAAGATTTTTTTTTCTGTAATATACTAAGATATAACAAATACATTAAAAAAGCCTAAACAAAATAGTATGTTCACCTCCGTTATGTGCAAGTTTGTGTTCCAGCTATATTTCCCCTGTTAAAAAAATTAAACCCTACCTCCCTTTCCTTTTCCAAAACCAGTCAAACACAGAATTAAATGCAGTCTCTTTCTGGAGCCAAGAGATGGAGATTCTTGAATCTGTTCATCTGTTTCCAGTTCAGCTGTTGTTGCTCCTTAATCTTTTCCTCTAGTTTCTATTAGCACATTGACTAATGTCTGAATATTTAGTTCTAGAAAGAGGAGATAAAAACATTTAAAGTTACTTCTATTTCATGTTATTTCACGTAATACAGCAGAGAGAATGTTAAAATGAAAGTTTTACTGTTAACTAACTATCCTTATTCTACTACCATAAGCATAGTTCACCTTTATCCAAACTTACGCACAGTGACAGCTGTAGAGTAGCATGTGTCCATCTCCCTTGAAATCCCTCTTATAATCTATTTCTAAAGGAGAATCTTTTATTTGAATAGTATATCACTATTTTTAACATTAAGGAATATTTTTGCAATAACTGGAAAAAATAATTTGTCATATAACAAACCAGCTTTTTGATAACATTTCTCTTTTGTTATCCCAATGTGTTTGCTCCATTTGGAGCATTTTCATCTATTATAATGCCATCCAAGTTTGGTTCTGCACACATACCGATGTTATTTTCTTTATGCCAATGCATGCCCTCCCCATAGTTGTTACCCAAACAGTACAAACTCTGATCATGACATAAGAAGCTAGCTAGCAAGATGATCTAGGACAAAGCTTTCAATTCCGGAAATTTTTGTGCTATAAAAATTTCCTTCCACTCACAACTCTACCTAGCTGTCAAGAGACAAAGTCTCCTCAGAGAGGCAATTAATACCATTTTTCAACTGATAGAAATGTTGAGCAAAATTAACTTGACTCCTCTGAATGGAGTGTACTATCTCTGCAACACGCAGTCTCCTGCTTACGTTAAAGCAACTATGTTGATGTAACTCATTTTACATGAAAACTAATCACAAACTTACTTTGAAGTGCTGGATAATATGGAGCCAACTGTTTGAGCATCCTGGTCACTGTAGGTACATCCTTTCCTCGTACTCTATTCAAAATGTTGGGAGTAAGACCAAGAGCATCTTCATCAAACATCTTATCTGAGCTTCTGAATTGCTGGTAATCCCTGTACGAACCACTGCCAGAAAACGAGTACTGATGTGAACCCCAATCACTCTTGTAGCCTGACTTCTGATGCCTGAATCCTTGACACCTAGATTCCTGGTTCCAGCTAGATTCCTTGCTCCAGCTAGACTCCTGGTTCCACCTGGAGTCCTCATCCCATCTAGAGTCCTCGTTCCACCTGGAGTCCTCGTTCCACCTGGAGCCACCTCTTCCTGAAGCAGCAGAATTTGCAGAAGATGTACAAGTATTCACAGACTCATCATTCTTGTAAGAGGAATAGCTTTGTGAAGGATAGTTTGTGCAGTATCTTCCAGATGAAGGATACGAGGCAGAAGAATTGGGATAGGGTAATCCTTGGTCACTTATACTCCTTGCTTTTGAACATGTTTGTTGATTGCTCCAATTTGTACGTTCCCCACCATATGAGACTCTGCTATCAGGGAGCTCATTTCCTCGCACATCGTTGGACATATATTCTGCCGAGTACTCACTCACTGGACTTGTCTCATAGGAAGAGGCCCCACCAGCTGAATTACTGCCAGAAGCAGACCGGCTGAACTGTCTCAGCCATTCACTGATACCACTGGCAGGACTTCCAGTCTGAAGAGCAAAAGAGTCCCTGAGTGCAGACATCATTGCAAAGTCACTAGATCTCAGTCCATAGGAAGATGATCCATCATCTATTTGGTAACCGTATGAGTTAGCAGGTGCAAAAGAAGCATCTGCAGAACACTCTTCATATTGACACAGAAAACCTTGATTCCAGTTAGAATTTCCTGAACAAACAAACCAACCAACCAACCAATAAATAAAGGGCACTACTAATTTGTTAAATGCAACTGGTGCAATTGTTTGCAAAATAAACTTAACTCAGTATAAGCCTTTTTTTTATCTGACTATATATGGTGTTTCATGCATATTTACCACATTAGCAAAGACCAGCCTTCTTTCTTCAACTGCATTTGTAAAGCAGAATAAAAGAATAATAGGAGGGGAAGAACTGACTCAAACCAATTAATCACTTGAACTAATACATCGTCTGAATTCAACTATACTTTACTGTCAAAGCAACTTGAAAATCAGCTAGGCCATTTGAAAGCCTCTAAAGCAACATGTATCTAAGAGAGTTCATGGAGAACAGGATACACTAACAGTACATATCAACAATTACAAATAGTAAAGCTAACGTCTGTCTTATTAAATATATCAGTTCTGCAGTTTGCAGGGAAAAAAAATAGAAAAGGTTTACAAAATTAGAGCCTTAAACATCCTTTAGAAATACAGCCAACCAAAAAGTTGCCAAAGCTCTACTTTTGCAGCTCATCCTTACGTTCTTTCTTACTGAGCTTCTTTTCACCCTAATGTTTGTGGGAAGTCCAGGGGAACAACTACTTAAAAGGCCAGCAGTCTAAGGAAACAAGCTAAAAATCTCTTTCATTGTATCCCTTAGCAGTACTGGTACATTCACTTTCAATGTAAGAATGGCAAATACTCCTTTGAAGATACCTTGACACATCAACCTTCACACGGAAGCCAGGCAGGTGTTACTGCTTGGATTTCTAATAACCTTTACTGTTGTAATTCTACTCAGTGAGACAAAAGTGTTCTTAGTCAAGGTTGAAGTCACTAAGGCTTTAGAAAACAACACCCTCAGCTGACTCAGAGGGCAAAGACACACAGTACTCTAGCAAAGAAGCACTATGGCTGGCCATAAAAGCAAATTTTCACAATCTGTGCAGTGTTAAGAATAGACTTAAACTAGTAGAACAAAGTGTCTAAATTACCTTTGGATTTTCCATATGGCTTATAATGATTTGGGATGCTTTTCCTTCCTGGAAATTCACCTTGAGATACTGACATCAGTGGCCTCAGATTGCTAGTATAATTAACCTAGATAAAGCAAAAGGTCAGAATGTCTGTTTTTAAACTCAAATCTTGAGCATTCAAAAAAAAAAAACCAGCAAGTGCCCCATGGAAAGTTAGCAGAGTACAATTTTAGATGACAGCAGACTCCATATGAAGGATGTGGTGTTCTGTTATTCACAATTACCACATGAAACCACAATTTTCAAAAGAATTATTTGGAAGAGGTACATGTCTGGAGAACAGAATGATGTGTCTGGGGAAGACAACGCTACCTGTTCCAAATTTCTTTACTTTATTGCCCTGTATCCCTCAACATCTCCTGGCTAAACTATAAAACTGCTACACATGCAAATCCTGTCTCTAGCTGGGGAATGCAGAATGCAAGGCTCAGCTACTGCCTGAGATCAAGCTACGACAACAATTTTTAACTAGCTCATGAGAACTGTAATATATTCAAATGCATGACATTTTGAAAGTGTAGCTCTCAAAAAGGTGGTGGTGGCATTTGCACAAAGACAGTTACCGTAGCTCAGCTGACATGGAATGTGTTATTAATGTCTAAAAAACTAGTCTGAAATATCTTTCGGAAAAACACATGCTGAATTTTGCAAACCAGTAACTACCAGAGGTGGTGAGTCATTTTTGTACAGATTCTGGTCCTTCTTCAGACCCCTTTTTCTACAGGTATTCAGTTTTTATGCAAAAAAGCTATAGAGGTTTGTAAGGGCCAACAGAGAGACAGGAACATCTTGCCTACCTCAGTCTGAACAGATTAAAGCTCTCAAGCGGGAGCAGAGCTACAAGTCACCAGTAAGAAAGACTTATCCACATGCCCACAAAAGAAAGAAGTGGCACATTTGGGTAGCACTTAAAGCCTGATTAATCTTAGAAGAAAAGCTATCACACAAGGGACCAACTGCAAAGGAAGTATGACAACCAGACGCCATGAAGTAAAATGGTGCCCAAAACAAGGGGAGAGCACATGCAAAAGAAGACCAAAACAGATGGAAGATGATGGAAAACTAACAGAAAAGGCGCCATGAAATTAACGTATTTGGTACTTAGAAACTGTAAAAAAAAGTAAAGTATATTTAATTGGGGGCGAGGGGTTGACCTATGCGTGAACTGTTAACAGTCTGGCAGGGTGTTAATACAGTGAGTTCAACCATTCCTTTCCTCCCAATGGTAAACAACTCTGGTCAAGATTAAGTTACTTACTGCTGCTTTCTTTTCACAAAAGGCCTTCAAAGCTTCTGTGAGTTCCTGTGTAATATGAACAACAAGTGTTGCTTCGGAGTCTGAGGTGATGTGAAAAGTCTCCTGTTGAAAAACATGGTAAGAATTGGTCATTAGGATGCCAAAGCATCATATACACAAACAGATCAAAGTTATACTTTGCTTTTGGTATAACCAAATCTATACTATTTGTTGATATATAAGACACATATAATACATGTATACACACCTACGTATGAAAAAGCAGAATTGTGCACATAATTATGTCCTGACAGAAGGTAAAACAAAACCCTGGATGTCCATGCCACTCCCATACTGTCAATCATGAACATTTTGTTGCAGACGGAGAAGGGCACAAGTCCTAAATTTATGCTGTCTGTGTAGAAAAATGAATAAAAAGTAAGCTTCAGCACCTTCACCAAATGCCTTCGATTCCCTCACTTTAGTAACGGAAGGATGAAAGTTTCCATTATAATTTTCCCATGTGTAATTTTGTGAATGAGAGATACCAAAAGATACTGATATAATTCTATAAAGCCTAGAACAATTATGGCTATCTGTCTTTTTAATGTCCAAAGAGACTGATTAGTAAGTAGATGAAGTTATAAGTGATTACAGTAAGTTAAACGAATAATAGGCAGCCTGGGTAGTTTAGTAATTATCCCCAGACTTGTTTTTTCTCTACCTCTTCCTACAGTCACAAGTAACCACAGCTTAAAAGAAAAAAAAAAAAAAGAAAAACTTAGAGAGAAAAACATCTCTTCAGTTGGCAATGAAGCACTCATCTCAAAACCCTCTACTTGTGATTTCAGAGTATAAACACAATTCAGACTCAAATGAAAGTCTGCAATTGCCTTAGGTACAGAATGTGACTTTCACAGAGTAAAACAGTGAATATAAATGGTCAGATATTTTCACAACATAAAACCAAAAGACAAACTGAGGCTTACTATGCCACTGCTAACAGCAACTGAACTGATAAAACTTCCCCACTCCAACACCAGCAGCTGTGCTGTAGTATCAGCCAGTGTCACCTGGCTGTTCAGTTCTGCAGCAGCAGCACTGGCCACAGCACCACAGGCAGCCAGACCGGACTGGCTCCTCTCATTCAGCGTTATCAGCAATCCCATTAGACAAGGGCAGCCAACAGCACACGAGCAACACCAGTGCTGCGAACACTGCTTGTCAGGGTGGCTCCTCAGCAAAGGGAAGAATGATCCAGAGAACAGGTAAAGAGCTCACATTTAATTCAGCAAGTTGTTTTGAGCTGACACGGGATGTCATCCAGAGGGACCTGGACAAGCTAGAGAGGTGGGCCCGAGCAAACCTTATGAACTTCAACAAGGCCAAGCGCAAGGTCCTACACTTGGGTCAGGACAATCCTCATTATCAATACAGGCTGGGAGATGATGTGATAGAGAGCAGCCCTGCGGAAAAGGACTTGGGGGTTCTGGTGGATGAAAAACTGGACATGAACCAACAATGTGCGCTTGCAGCCCAGAAGGCCAAATCGCATCCTGGGCTGCATCAAAAGAAGTGTGGCCAGCAGATCAAAAGGTGATTCTCCCCCTCTACTCTGCTCTCGTGAGACCCCACCTGGAGTACTGTGTCCAGCTCTGGAGCCCACAGCACAAGAAGGACATGGACCTGTTGGAGCAGGTCCAGAGGAGGGCCACAAAGATGATCAGAGGGCTGGAGCACCTCTCCTATGAAGGCAGGCTGAGAGAGTTGGGGTTGTTCAGCCTGGAGAAGAGAAGGCTCCAGGGAGACCTTATAGCGGCCTTCCAGTACCTAAAGGAAGCCTATAAGAAAGCTGGGGAGGGGCTGTTTGTAAGGGCATGCAGTGACAGGACGAGGGGCAATGGCTTTAAACTAGATCAGGGTAGGTTTAGATTAGACATTAGGATGAAGTTCTTCACAATGAGGGTGGTGAAACACTGGAACAGGTTGCCCAGAGGGGTGGTGGAGGCCCCATCCCTGGAGACATTCAAGGCCAGGCTTGATGAGGCTCTGAGCAACCTGATCTAGTTAAAGATGTCCCTGCTTACTGCAGGGGGGTTGGACTAGACGACTTTTAAAGGTCCCTTCCAATCCAACACATTCTATGATTCTATGACATTACGCCACAGCTGTACTAGCTTTTCAAAGGGCAGAGTCCATTAAAATAGAAATTAATGTTGTGGTCAAGTGAGTTTGATCAGTAATCGGAGGCTCTTTCACAATATTCATTGCATCATACTGGTGAAACTGTACAACTCTTATCACAATCATTCTACATACATACCAAGAACTCCAGAGCTTTCTGCTTCCGAACAGGATCATTCTGTGGGATTGCAGAATGGGGAAGAAAAATTGAAAGACTGAATACTACAGTATTTTTTGCATCATCTTGTACAAAACACAACCTTTTAATCTTTTATCCAACAACAAAAGTCAACACAAAGAAAAGATAGTAATTTTTAGGTCACAGTCATAAACACATGATGTTAGGCCCTCAATAGCAATTAGGTGGCAGCCACTACAAATGCAACTGCATTACTTCCAGTACCGGGAAGAACACAATTCACATCTAAGCTACATACCTACAAGAGCAATCTTTCCCAGGCCTTCCTCACTCAGATCCAACCCCTTTTTTAAAAAAAGTTAAGTGCCCACCTGCATCTAGCATAGTACCTGAGGCCTAAAAGAGCAAGACATCACCACAGAACACATCAAATTACAAAATAATCTCTGCCACTAAGATAAAAATGAGACAGTTCGCAGTGTTTGTGTACAGTGCTATTCAGGACAGAGAGTAGGGAGAGCATTTTGAGTTTCACCTTTGAGTTAGAAAGAAGGACTGCAAGTCTTTAGCTATATCTTAAGATTTAAACCAACCAGACCTTCAGTATAGAATACATTTCATCTGAAAAGGGGCAAAACAGAGCAGTGAAGACTGCAGCTGGGAGACCTGGCCTGCAGACACTGGGTCTGAGACTCTCAGTGACTTTGAACAGGACTTAGGAGAGCTAAGGTGGATGAGCATCCCCATGTACAATATTCATTTCCCTTCTGCTGTGATGAACACAAAACTCTGGTCATTAGGTCAGTTATTTTGCTTCTGGAATAATATTAATAAAATGGCAAATGAAGCCAAATAAGAAAAGTTTTTCAGAGAAATGAAAAGCAAGTACAAGGAAACTGCTACAACATAAGACACTTGCAGAATTACTACCTCTACGTACCTCATGCTTATAATCATCTTCCCACCTTAAAAGGAAAGAAAGGAAAATATTAGGATGCATACCAAAGATTAATAAGAAGTTAGGTCTACTCATAGTATCTAGAATAAAAATATTTAAATTTCCAAATTTATATCACTCACCAATACAGGGTATCTTTTTCTATGGCATATCTGCAATACTGTATTTCTTAAAGGTCCTTATTCTGAGTGACTCTCAAAGAGATCAGTAGTACTGATGAACTTCTTTACAAATCAGCTAAAGGAGATGACTAAAGTAATGGTGGTTTTTTTCTTCCTGTATGAACAGAGGTGCCTTTTCTACAACTTACTTGGGCAATGGCATCCCAAAGAAAGCGGTCACACCTTGAAATTTGAACTGCAATTTTTCTGTGCGTGAGTGAGTACATCGGATTGCTCCTGAACTGCATAACCAGCACAGTATTTCAAAAGCCATACCTACTTATAAACTGAATAGCAAATTTTATTTCAGGTTATTTCCTCACAGAGAGAAAGGAACAATTTACACAAGAGGAAGACATACAGTAGAAAGACAATATAAAATATTGCCCCATACGTGACAATGTTTGTTAAGAACATAAGATCTTTGTAAGAAGTAAAGAGATGTCAAAAAAAGTATCTCTTTTGATTCCCCTGGGGGGGTTATATTCTCACCTTGCTTTCTTCTTTGATGGGGCTAGAAAATTAAAAAGAATTATTAGCAACATCATAGGGTTTCCACTGTATTATTGCAATAGAACCATTACACAAACAGAACAATTACTGGCCCTGAAGTGGCTGCAGTTATTTTAAAGGGCAGGATTCAGCAGCCTAAATCTATGCATATGCAGCCATTTTAGAAACAACCAGGCATCCTTGATTAAAGGTTTATGGGAGACTTGTGCCCTAACAGCTTTGCAGAGTACTCTACGGCATCTATGTTCACCACATAGAATCCCACCACAAGAAGTCAGTATGGACTGAACTGAGGTGGGCATGCCTCCTTGATACAAAAAGTGAAAAGTGTTTTGGATTTTTTTCTGTGAACGTACCAGCGTACCTCAAAGATGCACATATTCTAGTGCAACTGGTCTCCAACAAGAAGTTACGGAGATCTGAATATCTAATCATCTCATTTGCCAGTACACTGTATAAGCACGTAGAAGGAGGGAAAGCGCAGTAAAACAAGGTAGCCTGTTTAAGACAGTAGCTATGCTTCAGAGAATCAGCTAATGCATGGTACATAACTCATCATTTCTTAAGTATTTACCAGAACAGGTATTCCAGGATAAGCAACACAAGTAATAATTCCCAGGACAAACGACAACTTTGCCCCTACAATATGAGGCTGAAAGACTCATGATACCGATTTAACCACCTGGTGTTGAACACATGATGAGTGTTGCGATGAGTTGCAACAAGAAGTTGCATTGTAGGTCCCAAAGTTTTTGGATTGTCAGGAGAGAAAAGGACTGCTAGCATTTCACAGAAGATATCCAACAAAGCAAGAATCATGGAAACATAGGATGGGAGGGACCTCTACAGTTAGAATCACAGAATCATAAAAAAGTTTAGGTTGGAAAGGACCTCTGGAGGTCATCTAGTCCAGCCTGAGAGGTAAGAGAAAAGTACCAGAGAGGTGGTAAATAACAGAAACTAAACAATTAACTGTAAGATGAGGACACTGGCAATTAGAATAATTTTCCTTGATCTGTTCAATTTGTGCTGTCTTTCAGGTAAGCCTCCAAAATCCTCCCTGTTTGAAAAGAAGATGAGTGGAGACAAGGAGTGCTACTCAGTGGTTGGAACTTGAGTGGCACTCAAGACAATGACTGAGGTTCTGCTCACTTTGACAGAGATTAGCCTCAAGATTAGATCAGGCTGCTTAGGCCCAAGTCCAGTTGAGTTTTAAAAGTCTTCAAGAATGGCAATCTCCCACCTCTTTGGGCAGGCAATTTCAGTGCTTGACCACTCACTGTGCAGAACTTTCCGAATGTTCAATCAGCATTTCATTTATTGCAGCCTGTGAATGTTCTTTCCCTGCGCACCTTCTTGAAGTCTGGCTCCTTCTCTGTAGTAAGTTTTAGGTAGTGGAAGATGGTAATTAGAACCTTTCCTTAGCTGTTACCTTCTCCAACGTTATCAAACCCAGCTCACTAAAGTTGTCCGCCACATCGTATGCTCCAATCTCCTCATGATTTTTTGTAGCTTGTGAGTCCTCTGCTGACTCATTCCAGTTCACCAAAACTTCTCATGTATGCAGGACACAGTATTCCAGAAGCAGCTTAATGAGTCCTCAACAGAATGGAATAAGCACTTCCCTCAACCTGCTGGCTACACTTTCGCTAATGCAGCCAGTATGTTGTTATCCTTCACTACATCAAGAGTGCATTGCTTCATTCATGCTCATACTCTTGTCTATCAAAACCTGCAGGTTCATAAGATCTGTGCCGTAGCCCAATAATACCCAATCTGTATCCAGCAGGGTGTTCCTCCATCCCAGGTGTAAGACTTCACGTGTACTTCTGCTGAACTTCAGGAGGCTTCTGACAGCCCATTTCACCAGCTTGTTGCGATCCCTCTGAATGGCAGTCTTACTCTACCACACACCAGGCATTCCCCCAATTTACAGTTATCTGCAAATTTGGCAATGGTGCATTCTATCCCATTATTCATTAACATGTTAAACAGTGCTGGCCACAGGAGAAACCACTGAGGAATGCCACTGGTAACTGCCCAGCACACTTAAAATCATTGACAACTACTCTTTGAGTCTAACAGTTCAGCCACCGTTTATCCACCCTGTAAGACTTCTCAGTTTGGCTGTAAATATAACATGGGAGACTGCGCTGAAAGCTTTGCAAAGTTAAAATGACATCCATCCTTCTTCCCCTGTCCACTGAGACAGTCCGTGTCATTGCAAAACACAATCAGACTGGTCAAACGCAGTTTACCCTTGGTAAATCCACACTGGCTGTTTCCAGTCACCTTCTTGACCTTCACACACCAGTAAATGATGTCCATGAGGACATGCCCCATAATTTTTTATAAGGTGTGGGACAGCCTGTAGCCACTTTTTACTTTTGAAGAGAAGTACATTTGGTTTTTTTCAGTTCCCCAAGGAACTCCTCTGATCACCGTGACCTTTCAAAGACTTTAGTGAGCAGACAGCTCCCTCAACACCACAAGCATCCTTTTTTGTCCTGTGGCCTTGTACATGCTCAATTTGCTCTTCCCTAAAGTGATCCTTCTCTACAGCGTGTAATGCCATTCTCCTCTAAGCTTTGCAACTACACACAAAGATCTGAGAGCAGACCTTCTCAGCAAACGCCAAGGCAAAGAAAGTTGCGAATATCTCAGCCTCTTCCATGTCCTTCATCGCAGCAGGACCACATCTTTTGCTGCTGTCATACGTGCAGAAACCTTCTTGTTGCCCTTCGCATTTCTTTCACCTCCAGGCAAGCTTTGCCGTCTTAATTTTACCAGAAATACATCTCCAATTCTTACACATTTCTTCTTGGCAGCTTGCCTCCTTTTAGCATTTAAGATCAGCTCAGAGTTCTCTGTTGAAACACACTAACCACCTGCTATGCCTGCCCATATTCTTAAACAGCAGAATGGATCATTTCTGTTCTTTGAGGAGGTTCTCCCAGAAGACTGATTAGCTCTTTTTGGCTTTTCTTTTCAAAGCAGCCTCTCAAGGGATCCTGACTATTAGTTTTCTGAAGAAGCTGAAGTCTGTTCTCCTGAAGCCCAAGGTCATTGGTGTGATATGCAACTTCCTCATTCCCCAGAGGGTTTTAACCTGTATCTCATGATCACTCCAAATAAGGCTGCCATTGACTATCACATTCTTGACTCTTCTCCTCTGCAAAACACCTCCCCTTGTTGACTCATCCAGCACCTGCATGAAAAACTGGCCTTGACTCACTTTTGGATTGTTTGCAACTAGCCATGCTGCTTTTCCAGCAAAAGTCAGTCCCCCCAAGAAAACTGAGACCTGCAGTTAGGAGATTTTTTCCCACTATGTAAAGACAGCCTTGCTACAGACTGCCTGTTCGAGAAGGGCAGACATCTACCATGATATTGTTCTTGTTGGCCTTCCCCCTACTCCTGACCGGATCTCAGCAACCACCTACACAGAACCTATATGGCTCTACACAGAAAAGGTGCTCTATACAGCCATGGCCTTATACAGAAAAGGTGCATCCAGCATAATGTCTACTGTCATCTTCTATGCCGTCTTTCATAGGGAGCCCATCTCCATCCCTTACAGCACTCCAGTTGTACAAGCTATTGCATTACATCTCTGCAATTCTGCTGATGTCATAGCTCTGAGACCACACAGTAACTTCCAGTTCCACCACCTAGTCCAACCTCCCTGCACTTGAAGCAGGACTATTGAAAACATAAGATTCTCATTTTGAATAGCCAGGTCTTGAAAACCTCCAAGGATGAAGGGTTTACTACCTACGGATAACCTGTTCCAGTGCTGTACTACCCTTCAGGAAAGAAGTTTTTCCCGAGTGCAGCCTCTCAAGCTGCCACCTCTTGCCATCTCTTGCTACATTGCCTGCAATTACCAACAACTTTGGCTTTGTCATCTTTGTAGCAGTCTACAGATGCTTGGAGGGCAGTTGTAAGATCACCCCTTACCCTCCTCTTTCCCATTCTAAAGAAGCCCAGCTCCCTCTAACCCTCATCACAGGTACATGCTCTTGACTCCTGAGAATCTTCACAATCCTCTGCTGGAACCTCTCCAATTGCTTCATCTTCCCCTTGAGCTAGAAGGAACAAAACGAGACACAGTATTCCAAGTTTGGTCTTATAAGCATCGAATAGCAGGGGTAAGACTGTTCTTCAATCTGCTGCCTGTGCTCCTCAAAAAGTATCGCAATATAAGATTTGTCTTATGTGAAATGAGAGCATTCTCTTGGCTCATATTCAGCTTGGCATCCAGCATAACCAACAAGTCCTTTTTAGCAAGGCTGATCAGTCTGTCACTTCCCATCCTGTGCTGACACATGGAGTTATCACTTCCACATTGAAGATACGGACAAGCTTCTCCAGGTATCTGCTGTAACATCAAGGAAGCGATAATTCAAGCTGAAAAACTGGTCCAAAATAGAAAAGTAAATCTCTGGATTTATTTACAGTTTGCTGCTGTACTCTGTAGCAGCATTAAGAGCAGTTTTTAGAAAGGAAAAAAAAATGATGCAGGCAGAATTCAGAGACTAAATTAGATAGGAACTTCATATGTTATACAGAGTGTCATAAGGCCTTCAAGCTCAACTCCCTACTTTGAGTAACTGGTTATAGGAATTACCTTAATAAAATAATATTTTTAATCTGAAGCCCAGAACAAAATCCAGATAATCTCTCTTCCTTAGAGAATAAAGAAATACCATAATTTTTCCTTTAAGAAAAGCAACAAATCAGTCACTTCAAGGCCTCCCATAAATACATATACACGTGTCTATATATATAAAGGAATACATAACCTTATCTTAGGTTTGCATATGATCTCTGCAGCAGCCAAGATTGGGTGTTAATGCCCGTTTTGCCACTAGGATGTGCCACCAAATGGCCTTTCTTATAACTCACTCTCACTCTCAGAAGGGAGCTTTGAAGCTGGAAGTCATTCTCTGCTGCTAAGATCTAGTCTAAAGACACACAGCTGGAAATCAGTAAGCATGATTTTCTTCTAAATAATTACAGTATTTTTGTTTTAGAATTCACTTGATATTGCCCTTACCACCTAATCAGAGCAAACCTTAATACTGAATGACACAACACTTTTGCCGCTAACTTGATTCTCGTCCATTCCCCTAGTTCTTCATATCCTGTAGGACTCGGTGGGATCACTACTTTGATGTTCGGGTTTTATATCTGAGCATGTCTTCAGGTTCTACAGAAGTCAGTAAGTGTTGATGTCAATTTACCCTGGATGGAGAATTACTGAGCTAGATTACTGGGTCACATTCCCTCTTCTTCACAAGAGAGACAAACAGAGCTCAAAAAGAGTCTCTGCCACCTTGTTTTGCAGACCAGCATTAAAAGGTACAATCCACAGAAGCCATCCATGATCAATCCAAAAAAACCCATTGCTGTGGTAGGCACCTACAGCAGGATTCACACTGACAAATTCTTGTTGATCTATGCAACCTTCACACATTTCAATCAAACCCACCTTCCCACTGATACTAGTAACTAGGATCAAAAGGTAGCAACTAGATATTTCTTCAGGTTGGCATCATTAAGTATCAATAGCACATCTACAGTAACAAAGGACATAATTCAAACATACTGTATCAGGGAACATGCTGTTTTTACGTTTGAGGGTTTTGTTTCCATTGCTTGTTCCAATGGACTTGCTAAAGAACTGTAACTTCCACTTTTAGCAGGGATTCAGCATGTATCCCTTTTGATGACTGAAATGAGGTGGAGAGGGCTTTATCACCTTATTCAGAGAAACCCATCAAACACCATTTTCCCATACTTTTTCACTTCCCTTGATTAGCAAATTACTGTAGTTACCTTAAACACCTCCAGAACAAAGCAGTTAAAAAATGTCTAAGAAACACTGCAGGTCTGGCAAGTCCCTTCTTCCCTCATTTCAAATTCACGAAAACCGGAAAATCTCTGAAAATATTTTGTGCTATTACAAGTTGGAAGTTTTAAATCAGTCAAACTCTTTGAATTCAACTACTAATTCAAATTAGTCAAATATCAATTACGTCAAATCTATTATATTCAAGTAATTCATAGACTTACGTGAGGTACTTGGTCTTATGTAACCTTCAATCTAGGAATAGAAATAGTTTCATATTAGATTTTCTGATTAAAATTTCATATCAACAGTCTCTACTGCAACTGCCTTTAGAAACAGAACAAGTACTTTTAATTATTCCAGTATAGTGTAGCCCATAATCTTGGAGATACAATCTTGTAAATGTCAATGAAATTTAAGAGAAAATGTGCTTACATTTGAGAAAATTTAAGTTGCAAAAATTAAAAATCATTGATGTAAAGCAATAAAATTTCCGAACTACTGAATTCAGACTGGACATTTTCTATCTAAAAAACTTAACGTCTTAAAAATAAACAACTTCGTTTTTCCAGAGGAATTGCAAGACTACTGCTCTTTTCCCTTTTTTGAGGGCAACTTTAAGTCTTAGTTCAATTTAATACTGCAGTTCCTAGAAACACACAGAAAGTTAACAAGCTTTGTCAGCAGTACTTTTAAAATTTACTAGGTCAAACATAAATGCACTGATAAAAGACACATTACTGGATGCTTTATATTTACTTCCAATTACCTTATACATTTTTAATCCTTCAGTCTTCTCTAGCTCTCCTGCTATCCGTCTGAGAAACGAGACTTTGCATTCTTTTACATCTGTTGTCTTTCGCTTCATTTTATCTGGAAATTCTTTAGACTGTTGACAAAAATGATTTGAAATGGTCAACATCAAAATTCATCACAATATTTAAAAACTGGCACATTTGACCTTTCGGGCAAGCTTCCAAAAGACTGGTAAGCATTATTTTGAACATTATGAACTAGTTTCTTCTCTGTAACACAACTAATTAAATTTTAATGTTAAAGTTGTTTAAGTAGTCTTCAAAACACGGAAAGCTTGCTACCAAAAGGTAACATGCTCTGTACCATACCCAACAATGCTATGGGCATGCTGAGGAATAAGAAAGAACTACAGCATTCTAAGAACCTGATCCTGGAGGCAATCAAAACACTTAGGGACAGACTTTGAGCAGATACAGACAAGCATCTCTGGATCACACTTCCTCAATAGCTCACAGCTTCGTAGCTATTCATGTTGATCTGACCCATGAAGAGTCAACCATACAAGTATTAGTGATGTATCATATGGGAGTTTAAACTTCAAACTTGATGTAAGTATTTATAGAAAAAAATAAAAGGGGATCACAATTCATAAAGAAATTGTGATCAAAATGCATCAAAACTACTCACAATGTATGCTCTTCTGTGTTTATATCCACTAAGATGTTCTATCATAGGTGCCATCTCTGTATTAAACCCACAAAGCTTGCACTCATAATGCGGCTCTTTTCTTCCTTCAAATCTGATTTCAACCACATGTTCTAAACCTGTAAAAGCAAGTTACAAATATCTATATTTTAGTATAGACTACTATAAACAAATGTATTCTCTTTAATGTTGCTCATTAAAAGCCAAAATTAATAAAGAAAAGTATTCCATTTTCAGAATTTCAACATGTCTTCAGGATCACAAGGATAGGATTTATTACCTGCATCAGTTAAATTTCTCTTGTTAGGATGCTTTATTCTGAAAGGAAAAACACTGTCTATGGCAGATTTGCAAGCCCACCAAAACAAAATATTTCATGATATTTTTAATAAACTAAGAAAGAGCCTTCCATTCAATACACTCATGTAAAGAGAATTCATGGAGAAGTGCATACAAAAAAGAGAATGAGAACAGGAAATGCCACACAAAAGTCTGTATTCAAAAACAGGATTTAAACTACTTAGTCAAACATAATTTGGACAGTGTCAGACTAACACAAAGCAGCTGTAGGAAAGATAATAATCACTTCAAAAAACTGAGTCCATAATCTAAAAATCTTCCATAAATTTAAGAATTACAGGAATGAAAATGGGATTTTTTCTTCATTTTTCCTAGAAATGACTGAAAGACTATGCCTTAGAAGTATTCCTCCAAGTTTGAGGCTTATACCTAGCATGAAAAGTTTTAGTCTGAACAGCTTAAATGCAACAAGTTTATAACCAGCTTAAAACAAATAGGGAAAAACCTGCAGCTGTTCCCTATTATGATAAATTCCAATACTGTATTTGTGATGGGTTGACCCCAACCAGCAGCCAAGCACCACGCAGCTGCTTGCTCACTCACATACACACCCCTCAGCAGGATCGGGAGAAAATAGGAAGAGCAAAACCAAGAAAATTCATGGGTTGAGATAAAGACAGTTTACTAGGTGAAGGAAAGAGAGGGGGAAAAAAAAGCAAAAAACCACACATATGAAAACCAGTCACTCACCTCCCCGCAAGCAGACCAATACCCAGTCTCTGAACAGCCACCTTGGAAGCTAAACCCTGCTCCCCTCAGCTTTTCTTCCTCCCTTTTCTTTCTTTACCTGATTGTGATTGCTAAGCGTGACATTATGTGGTACAGAATATCCTTTTGGTCAGTTTGGGCCAACTGTCCTGGCTGTTTCCCCTCCCAGTCTCTCGCCCAACCCCCCCAGCCTACATAAGGGATGAGGGGTGGGGACCCAGCATGGAAAAAAAGAGTCTTTACGCCGTGTGCTACTCAGCAACTGCCAAAACACTGGTGTATTATCTACACTGTTTTAGTCACAAATCCAAAATATATAGGCTGCTATGGAGAAATTCAGCTCCATCTCAGACCCACTACAGTGTTACACTGCTAAATCTTAACTCTGAAAATAAACTATCATCAAAGTCCTGCACCTGGGGAGGAACAAGCCCAGGTACCAGTACATGCTGGGGTCTGACCAGCTGGAAAGCAGCTTGTCAGAAAAGGAACTAGGTGGACACCAAGTTGAAGATGAGCCAGCAATGGGCCCTTCTGGCCAAGAAGGCTAATATCCTGGGCTGCACAAGGGGGAGTGCTGCCAGCAGGCTGAAGATGGTCCACCCTCTCCACTCAGCCCCAGTAGGGCCACACCTTCCCAGTACAAGAGACATGGACATACAAAGGGCCATGAAGGCACTAGAGCATCCCTCCTATGAGGAAAGGCTGAGAGAGCTGGGACTATTTAGTCTGGAGAAGAGAAGACTCAGAGAGGATCTCTTCAGCATGTATAAATACCTGAAGGGAGGGTGCAAAGCAGAGGGAGCCAGGCTCTTTGCAGTTGTGCCCAGTGACAGGACAAGATGCAATAGGCACAAACTGAAACACTGGAGATGGTGTCTAAACATCAGGAAACACCTTTGACTGCGAGGGTGACTGAGCACTGGCACAGGTTTCCTGAGAGTTGGTGGAGTGTCCCACCTCGGAGATATTAAAAAGCCATCTGGACGTGGTCATGGGCAACCTGCTCTGGGTGACCCTGCTTCAGTAGGGGATTAAGACCAAACGACCTCCAGAGGTCCCTTCCAATCTCAAGCATTCTGTGATCTGTGAAAAGCTTCTTTACTAAAATGGCTCCTTCAGGAATGAGCTGTCTAACAATTAAGGTTTATAAAAGAGGTGGCCTTTATAGTACTCAGTGTAATATGCTAAATTTTAAAAGGTATAAGAGATAGGATACATCCCATAAATTATTCAATACATTTACAGAAAATGAAATATCATCTAAAATTCCACCTTTTATTTCAAAACAAAAGCCTTTTGCTTATAAATTCAAAGACATACCATATAGAAAACAAAAAAGCATACCAACTAGAGGTTCTTCTCTTTTAGGATCATTCATAAAATCCTTCAGACAGGTTATGTCCTTTGTGAGTCCTCTCTTCACTAAAGTAAAAAATATACACATAAAGAGATATTACACATTAGACAGTTTGCACATAATTTCTAAGACTTTAAAGGAGTTTCTAATGGAGATTTTAGGGGGACAAAATTAATTTTCACACTAAAATGTGTAAGAAAAATGGGCAAGGTCTCAATCACCCACAAAAAGATTCCAACACACTGTCTTCCATAACAATTTTACACACAAGGAATTCATGTCTTCAAGAAGAGAACCAAATAAGCAAACCAGACCTTCTAACACAATCCAATTTACTGAGGAAAGATACCAAGTTCACATTTGTAGCATGCCCCAGACCATGTCAGTTCTCATTAAAAAAGGGGGGAAAAAAAAGAAAAAGGAAAAAAAGGGAGGGGGAAGGAAAAAAAAGGAAAAAAATAAGGAAAAGGAAACAAAAAAAGGGGGGGGGGAAGGGGG
>VYZM01015989.1:191440-203728 GCA_013398915.1 Dromas ardeola
AAAGGAGGGAAAAAAGAAGGGAAGGAAGAAAAGCCAAGCCACCAACCTCCTTCTTCCTCTAAAACCTAATACTCATATAGCATTCTAAGACTGCTTGTTTGGAGACTGAAGTTCAAGAATCATATTGCCTTAAGTCTAATAAAGAACACATAGTCTTCACGAATATAGCAAACGCCTCTTGTACCCTGGGGAGACCAGAAGCAGCACAACACAGTTAGTACGTTCCTGGGCCTGAACTAAAAACATTTCAATCAGGGCTGTATCTCACTCCTCACTGGGTGTTAATAGATTGGTTTTTGCACTACCTAAAACATTTTTAAAGTATTCCTGGTTAACTCAGATCACCAGCAGAGTTCAGCTAAATGTATCTGCAAAATAATCTGAAAGAGGCAGTCAGTGTATTCAAGTGTTGGCCAGTATAAAAGAGCACGCCTTGAAGTGTTAAAATACATACTTCTAATCTGAGAAAAAAATATGCAGAAATAGAACTCATCTTCCTAACTACGTACAGCTGTATTTTAACTGACTGATGAACTGCATGAGTCATAAACACTGCTGGTTTCTTCGAACTGGAGCAAACAAGTAGAAATACCACAAGCCCTGAATAGTATGTACTGTATTCTTTCCCCCTAGGATGCCAGATTATGGGTTAAAAACCAAATAAAACTTCTGAAGGATAGGGAATTCCATGCTTGTTCTTAAATACTCATTCCATTAGGAATATGCTTGTGCTGACATCAAGCCAAACTCCAGGGCTGCACACACACAAAAAATAAATTCACAAAGTTCCAGCATGAATTTATATGGAAAACCTCTTATAATTTAATTGTGGTAGAAAATAGCTGATGGGACATCTCCTGCCATGCGAAGTGTGGCCCATTCCCACCAAAACTTCAGTCTTGTTAAAAATCTTTCTCTGTTGTTTTTGGTCTGAGATGCCATGCAGCAGTAGCAGTATAGGATGACAGAGGCGACATGTAACAAGTTGGTGCCATGTAACAAGTCTCCATAGACACATTTTTACCAAAACTTAAATGTATTATGCAGTTCTCATGCATTTGGGTGTCTACGCAGTAGCTCTCAGCACGTACTTGCTGTTCTCAAGCTGACATTGATAGGCATGTGGTCTTTTCAGCTTAATATGGAAAGATCCACGCAGAAAAAAGTTAAAGGTCTCTACAAGGTAACGACCGTTTTCTTCTCGCTTCCTAGTATACAACTAAATATTCTTGTCTTAGTACCATCTTGATAATAAAGAACCCATACTGTTCTTGGCTTATATGCTTTGGTTTTGTCAAACGTTCAGTGTGTTGTACGTGTACACACATGCGTACTGCAAAATTTTCTGTTGAAAACTTTATCAGCTAAAAAAACATTAGCTAGATTAATTGGTATCAGATAATCAGGAAGATAGAAACTATAATGTCTTAAGTTTGAAAGTCTTTCTATGAAAATACTCGTAACTTCATATTCTCCTAAGATCTTTTCTTAATAAATTAACCAGTGCACCAAAGAAAAGCAATGGTTCAAATGTTTGGTAATTTGCATTGCTGCTTCCTAAACCATAGTCAACCACCTGCTTTGGTCATCATGAAAACAGAAACACTGATTTCAAAGCTGCACCTGAAAAGGACATCAGCTCATTTATATTCAGCTACCTGGTCTCTGCGTTTCATACTTCATCAGAGTTCGGACTGGAGCTGGAGAACCTAGGATAATAGTTTGACAGTTAGACTACTTCTTCTCACTTGCTTTTATTAAGTACCCAGTAGAACATACAAACAAGTTAGAGATCTGAACAGTTATCTTCATTTTACAGTTTAATATAGGCTCAGTAATAGCAGTATTTCATCTTGGTATGCTTTCCTTTTGCAACTTTACTGCTCTAAGTAAGAAAAAGTCTTCGTTTCCACTCCCTGTCCCCACCAAAACAATATACCAAATGCATGAATATCACAGAAGCAGAGACTATTCAATTTTTATTGGATTTTTAAGTGCTCTTCATACTGCCTAATTATTTTAATTATTTTAACTATTCAGTGTTGTGCATGACAGTGAATCTATGTTACAGATACCTGAGAGAAAACTTGTGGTCTAAACATTTAGAGCCTAAACACATTCCCAGAGACAATCCATAAAGTTATTAAACTGCATCTTCTTGTGCATAGGGTTCTGTATATATTCTTAATCACTCAGAGCTTCGAACTGAATTTTTAGACGTGCTTCCTTTGGAACACCTTTCCCTCGCCTCCCTCTTCCCTCAAATCCATAGACACAGACACACCTCAAGTATCCTTTAATAATGTTCTCAATATTTTGTAAGTTGCAGCATTCAAGATTAAAACAAGATGACAGACCAGTACTCATTTACTGGGAAAAGTGAAAGTTTAAGTTAAACTATATATTTGTCAATGTAATTCCTATTTTTGAAGTGAAGATGTTTTCCATAGTCATGGCAAATACAACATGTTGTATACACATCAATGGTTTTCTTCTCTTTCTGCACAAGATAGGCAGTTAAGAGATAAGTATCAAAGCTGTAAATCAAATCAAATCAAAGTTATAAACATTTTACAAACAACTCTGCTGTATTAGCATAAGTGAGGGCTATGAGAAAGCACATCTCCCTTGATTTCTTATAATAAGTTATCCATCTTTTTCAGTAAAAAACTTCAAAGTCTCTGGTAGCATGAATAAAAGCTGATCTTCCAGTTACTCTGCAAGTACACTTTTGACACCGTGAAACAAGATTTTTAGTGTTTTATTTTCTCTTTACTTCTAAGGAAAACTGTATTTGCAGAGAACTGCACCAGAAGCAGTTCAGTTCACAGTGCAGTCTGCCTTAACATGGTTGATGTTTACAAATACAGTCAAGTTAAAAATCAAGTTGCAGCTGCTACGATCACTAAAGGTAGCAGTTTGGGGGTTTTAGGTATTTTTTTCTTTAAAAAAAAAAATAACTAGCAAATATCATATTTTCTTTAAAATAAATAAAAAATTAGCAAACATTATCATTGCTGCCTGCAGAAGTTTAACAAAGCAATTATGATCTTGAAGACACTTTCCCATTCATCAATAGCAGGTTTCCAGGCTAATATTTAATTCACGTTAACTAGCCACATGGCTTTGTAATGCTATTAATAATGCAAGTTATATTTATTATGCATCTCAAAACCAAAACACAACAGTATTTTCCCTTAAAGCATATCAGACTGACCAATAGGCTGAAAATCAGCTGGACTGCCAGGCTCAAAGGGCAACAACCAACAGCCCAGCCTCTTGATGTTCAGTAAGTATCAGAGTACCCCAGCGACTGATTCCAGGGCACACAACAATTAACATCACCATCAATAACCTGGTTGAGGATGGACAACTTGGCAAATTCACAGGCGTTAGTAATTTAGGGGATACAATCAATGGCACAGCTTCCATTGAGCAGGACCTCGGGAACATTAAGGATTAAAGAAACTTTAAGAAACACGGTAGGAAGTGTAGAGTTCTGTGGCTGAAATAATCCCATTCACGAGTACAGGCTGAGATCTGGCTGACTGAACAGCAGCACTGTCAAAGAGAACCTCAGAGTTATGACAAATGCTAAGCTAAATATTGGCCAAAAGCACATCTCCCATAAACTGGGCAAACTCCATACTGAGATACTGGCATAGGCAGCATACTTCAGAATATCTCATCCTCCATTATTTGGGACTCGCAAGGCCATCTAGTTCCATTCTTCTCCAGTTTAAATGGGATGTGGAGAAACCAGAGAGGGCCCAGTGGAAGGGCCATCAAGACTAACAACCCAGGACAAATTAATTATGAGCACAGGTTTGGGAGCTGGACTTGTTTAGCCTGGTAAAGTGGAAGGCAAGAGAAGACCTAATAGCATGGATACCTGAACAGCAGCTACAAAGATGAGTCAAACCCTTTGGGGATGTGACAATAGCATAACAAGCAGCAGTCAGAAATAGTTGCTTAGGAGGCACGGATTAGATGTTAGGATAAAATTCTTCTTTAAGACAGACAAGCAACCACAGACTGATTAAACACAGGTAGCAGGCTCTCTGTCCTTGGAGATATTCAAAGCTTCAGTAAGCAAGTGATGATCCAGCACTGGCCATAGTCCTGCTTCAGTCAGGAAGTTTAGAAATCACCTAATTAGTCTCAGTAAATCCCTTCCAACTAATGATTTTATTTAGTAAGAGATTTTCCAGATACTAGTTATCTATATGAACAACAAAAAAAATCCCTTTCCTTTCAATATTCAAATCAATGCTTGACAAACACGGAGGGACATGTTAAAATAAGTACATTTATGTTATATCATAAAGTTGAAATGCTGATCGAGATACTGATAAGGCTGCCGTTGGTGAACCCAAAGCAGAATACATGACATTTGTGCTTTCACCAGAGGAAGAACTTGTAGTCAGTAGTGTTAAATAAATGCAGCTTATCTTCAGATCCAATTCCTTCTATTGACTCCAGAGTTAACAGAATGACCATAGTGAAGCTTTTACTCATGGTGCTACTTAAAGGTTTTTAGTTGAAGAATGTAGACATAGGGTGCTAGATCCAGCAACTAAACACCTACAACATCTCGTTACACTTTTCAATACTTTCCATTTGTATTGTTGTAAGATAAGTACTACAAGCTGACTCTGCATCTTCCTGTAGCGCACGAAAAATTCCACAGGCTGTGCAAAAAAATTCCATAAATCCACTCTGTGCCAAATTAACTTCACCAATAAAGCGAGGCAGCCCAGAAATGTCTTTAAGAAGGCATATGCTCTATACTATGCCTTCTACCTCAGCTGCCTCATTTTAGTAGTAAACCACCACTAGTAAGCCACTGTATTTTGCTATTGCCCAGGGAACATTTGCCTAACATACACATTGGCATTCTCCCCATCATTTAATGCCTCTTGCTCAAAGCAAAAAGTTTTCCAAACTTTGTCTGCTTTGGCAAAAAGGTCCCAGGAAGGTAAGCAATGTTCAGTCTCCTCCCCTCCTTATCCCTGAACATGTCCATGCAACTGCCTCAACTAGAGCTGAAACAAATCTTCCATCTGTCCAATTATATTATTGTACAAATAAGTCACATAACTAAAATTTATATACTTAACTGAGCTTTGATTTAACTCTCTGAGTAAAGTCCTGGAACTTCAGCATCTTCTTTTCCCACATCTTCTACTAAGCTGCTCTCCTCTGAACTGCTGGAGAGCAGGCAAAAAACCACCCCAGATACGCAATTCTGTCATTACCACAAAAATAACTTATTGATAGTTTTGCCATATGGAAACTTGCATGGTATCCAGATGTCTGTCTTACAGAAAGTGGTACTCCTCCAAACACAATCATCTGGAAACAGACGCATTTCCTGACTTAACTGACTTCAAAGTCAACAAGATTGTACAGTTAAACAGTCAGGTTACTCACGCTCATCACTTCTGGATTATGAGCAGTTACTTTTGATGAGTTCAGAGAGGATATTGTACATGGCATGCCCCATTTTGAAAACACTCAGAATCCAAATATTTTTTTCATTTTGGTTTACAAATGATAGCAGCATTAGTGGTGTTCTCCCTACTGGCAAAGGAACTTCAATTCTGCAGCAAGGAAGAAATCGCAGATGTTGGTGTAAAACATGTTAATATGTTAAACCTCATCCTCTGAGGTACCTGTTCTTCCTTAGACAGCATACATTTCAGATACCTGTCAGGTTTTGTCCCAAGTGATTTCCAAGAAAATTCATCCTTCACTTTGACAACATCCATATATTTTTGTTCCTGGCTCTTTGAACTCCAGCTCTGTGAACATGCTGCCACATTTCACTTTCACTGGAGTATCTGGTAACATGAACACTAGAACAAGATTGCAGATCCAGCAGCAATAAGAGAAACACCTTATTAATTTATATCCTGAAATAATACTAGAATCCTACTTTACATAGTGTACCTAATTTAAGAATATCCAGACTTTCCATGCTCATTCACAAGACTTCACTACTTAACTCCACAAAGGCAGTGTAATCGCTGATCATGCTTACTATATATCTCTGCAAACCTTAGAAAAAGTTAACTATTTAAAATGAAAAAACAAAGGCCAAGCAAATTCAGAATTTATTCTCATATTTCAGTGACAGAGCACAATGAATTTCCTGGACCTGCTGGCTCTTGAGGGAGAATTATTTGTATAGTTGGTAATTTGTCCATGAGAGAATTCCTGCATATATATTGAATACATAATTCTGCATTGCAGTCCCCAAAATAAAACCTGAATTGCCGTTTTTGCAGTTACTCAGGTAGAAAGTTTTCTATCTGTAAAACAAACAAACAGAAAAAACACCAAAAAAACCCACCACCACACAACTACAACATACAAATAAACTTCATCAGGCCAAATTTCAGTCTCTTTTGGACAAATAAACCCTAACAGTGGCTTGCAAACTGGCCTCCTACATCTGTATCTTCAGTGAAGCAGAGTTCAAGACGGATAAAGTAGAATAAAGGAATATCAATAGTATGAACAATCATTTCATAGTAGAAGTAAGAGATGCTGATTACTTCAAAACGATCACTGAGGCACAGAACTTTTGGGATTAAAGCACAGTTTGCAGTGCCTCTGACATGTGTTGGTACCTTGTGATGCTGGGACTCTTCCAGAAGTTAGAGCTAACTTTATTACCAAAATTTCATTTCCAGATTCTTCAGTTTAATAATCAGATATTTTAACTTATCTCTTCTCTTTCTGTAAGATACATCACAGTTGAAAGATTCTAACCTATAGCATTTCCAGACATGCTGTGTTTACAACAAGGATATGTTCTAAACCTGAATTCTCCATGGAACACTGAGCTTGTTGTATATTAAGCAGTACTGTATTCCAAAGTCTTTGCAATAGGCTCCTGTATTCCACTACTCTTCTTATAGTCTTGCTGCCACACCTTCTGTCCTCTTATTCAAGTCTCACTTGCAATCCCACGTATCCATTACATTACTCCTCCAAACCGTATTTTACGGTCTTGAAGCAAGAACCTCTTCAGCTAATGAGTATTACTTTTAATGACTGTTTCTGATGAGAAATACAAATAAATTTCTCTAGAAATTGTCCTCCATTAAAAGCACTGAGCCAAATAAATCTGCTACAATTTTGTACTGCTCAAATACACAGGATTTTGAGGAGACCTATATGTTTTCAAAACTCTTGCAGAAATTCTTTCAAGGAGCTTCATTACCAGTATTTCTAAAAAGAAAAGATCTGCATGCAGTACTCAGGTCTGCTGAGGCAAATGTCTCAGAATTGTTCACACACTTGAATGATGCGTTTTGCGCTGATATTCTCTTGTCAACACCAAACGACGAGAGTAGCTAATGAAGCCTAGTCTCTTAGAAAACAGACTGTGACCAGTGTTTTTGTAAATCTTTCTCTTGTGTTGATTCTTCAGGGTCCAGTTGATACCGTAAGCCAGCAATTAAGGACTCTCTAAGACTCAGTCTTGGAGTGTTAGAAAGCAGGCATTCTTTATTGCAGCGCTGGGCGCACAGGGGATCACTCCGCCTAGTGTGTGCACCAAGTTGCTCAACTACAAAGGTTATAAGCAATCAGAATACACACATTCATTACATTTCCCAGAAATGATTAACATATTCATATCATCACCTGAACTCATTAATATATGTAAATGTCCTTGACGCATGCGCATCCATGTCCATTGGTGGTCTTCCAGGGTTCTCTGGTGGTGGTCGATAGTCTTCCTCACCATGTCTGCTGACTGAACTCAGTCTTCGTGCATACTCAGTTCATCTTTTGGCCTAGTTTGCAACTCTTGTTTTCACAAAACTAGCTTATTCTAGCATCTCTCCCTATCTATCCTACTCAAGTATACAATGCCTCAAGGCTTCCTTTTATCAAACTAAACCCAGCAGATGTTTAACCCATCCGCTTGCAATGCATTTCTAACTTAGCTACATTATTCCAGTACAGAGGGAACTATGTGTTCTTTTTAACTCAGTATCAGTAAGGCTTGAAGGAGCCTTCCACCCCAGCATTTTGTGCTGTTCAAGGCTACTGTACCACCAGCTACTGTACCACCGTAAGAGGTGAGTTCAGCCTGCAGCACTTCCCTCAGTAGAGGACTGACACCATTGCGCTTCTCTCTGCAGATGTGTATTTTCAGGAAACCTTGATCAACTTGGTTTAAAAAGGCCGAGAGGCTCAAAAGATACTGGGGAACAGATGACAAAGCCAGGATATAAGCCCTGTTTCTTAGGAAAACAGGCTAAGAAGATAAAGTAGACGTGAAAGGCTTATTTCTTGTCATAACTGACTATATAACCTTTTTGGGTTTGAATCTTCTCATTGATTTTTAATCAGTATTCCCATATCTGCCAATGTTCTGTGCTTTAAAAATATTGTATGTCATCATCAGTGCCTTTACAACAAAACTTCCATTTCTACTGTGAGCTAGTTATATCCCACGTTTTCAACCTTTCACCACAATTCTTATTTTCGTTGACATATGACAGTCTGGATTCACGTTCTCAGTTTCTGGGGGAAAAGATACCCCAGCAACTGAGTTTACCTTTAACAGGTCTTTACTACTCCAAGTTCACTACAATGAAGAGAGGCAGAACATTCCTGCGATGCAGCTAGGCAACTCCAACGCTGTTAGAGCCGCATCTGCAACAGTGCTGCCTTAGCCTGCTGATTTCTTAGCAGGCTGAGTTCTTAGCATACTGCCTGAAGCTTAGCAGTGAGTGCATAAAGCTGACAGACAAGTGAGAGACAGTTGAGCTTGGAAAAGTAAGAAACTAAAATACTGACTATCCATCCCTCTACTAGATAGATATACAAATATTTAGATGTGGAAAGGCATAATTAAGGTTTCATGCTCTAAAATACATCTTCGCTTGGCAGTTCACTAGATAGAAATCTCAGAAGAATGTTCAGCATATAAAGAGAAACACAGTTACAGACACATAAATCTGGCAAACACAAATACCTCAACTACTAGAAAAGCAACAAACATTAAAATCCCCAAGCAATATCTATCCTAAGAGGCTGGAAGGAAAAAAAGTGTTATACTTACAATAGACAGTCTTGACTCTCAGGGCTTTCTCCTTCTTTAATTATGAAGATGCAAGTCATCCCAAAATAAAATAAGAAAAAGAAGTTAATGTGCTGCACCATTTGAAGGTAAAACTCTGTACTTCCTGAGAAGCCTTTGCAGATGAATTACATTACAGATCAAAGTTTCCATTACCAAATAGGAAAAATTAAAGCCCTTATGATTTTCTGCAAAAGCTGGAAGTACTGACAAAAGTGTACTTCGAGTTAATACAAGGTTAATAAGCCTTGTTATTAATGAAGTTTAAAGAGATGATTACAGCTTGAAACGCAACATCTCAAGGATGCCAGACATAACCTTGAGTTCTGCATGATTACAGCTTCTAAATTTTCAAAAGCTGTAGTTCCAGCAAAAAAGAAGAAAAAGTAAACTCACTCAGAAAGGAAAAACTAACAAAAAGCAGCTCTCCCACCATTTTGAGTGGATTTGGCTAAAGCCTTCAGGCTAGCCAAATCTCCTGAAAGTTCATTCATACCATGAAGAACCGGAAAAGTGGCTTTCATCAGCTGAATCCAGAACAGATTGCTTTTTGGCAGAATCTAAGGAAAACAGGAACTTAAATTCTCATTTCAGAACATGGCTAAAACAATCCTGACTCACTTTGAGAATTTTCTGGCAAATAAAAAAAACCTTGCCATTTACAAGAATGAAAAAATAAGTGTGATTATTCTACCAGTAAGGCAGCTGTCTGTCCAGAGCAGTCCAAGCAGTTGAGTCCTATATTTTCAGTATTTAGTGGCATGGAAGAGATGTTGCATGTCAATGTGACAATTCAGTAGGAAACAAGACTGACACAATTGTTAATTGTTTAAGAAGCCAAATAGCTGCTCTTTCATGGCAGTTATAAAAAAAAAGGAAGTTACCTAAGTCCCAGTATCGCCACAGATAGTGGGTGGTGGTGTGTGAGCTCAGCAGGATTTTATAAGCTTAGAATACAGACATAGTCTCTTTCGTAATTATGCTGCCACAAGTGTTTTCACTACTTGTCATTCTACGGAGTTTTACAACAAACAGCTGCTAATACCCAATTTTTCAAACAAGCGAAGAAAGCATCAGCAATTGTGAGCTGCTGCTCAAAGAGAATTTCTTCCTGTCCATTTTCAGACAATCAACTTTGATTTTGATTGCAACTGGATTATTGCTTTTGTTAATATTAGAAATGGAGTTCCACAACTGAAGCTAATGGGTCCATTTTACTTGTGAGCCCTTCTTGAGGTTTCTTTAAAAAAAAAAAAAGGCAAGAAGCAAAAAACCTAAAACTACATCAGGAATGAAGATTCTCACACATTAGGCAAGAAACTTATTCTCTGTCCTGGGTCAAGTGTTCCAAGCAAGTTGCAACAGCTGTTTTTGAGATAAGACTAGGAAAAGTTAGGGTAACTTTTAACAAAGTACCTAACTTGGAGAAGCCAAAACTCAAAACCTGCCGTTTTTTAGGGTTCAAACCTCTGACACAGACTGTAATCTGTAAGAGCTACTGTATAAATTATTTTTCCACAAAATTCAAGTTCACAGGTTATCTAACAAAAGTTTCAACTGCATAGTTAAGTATTATGTTAACATGGAATCACAGAATTTAGTTTTTCCTAAATATATACACTCTTGAAATCATATCGGTTAGACATTAGCAGCCCACACACAGAAGTTCTATTTATTTTTACTCTTCAAGCTCAGACTAAGCAAATGAAGTTGTTGGGGTGTCTGGTTGGGTTTTTTTCACAAAAGAAAAGCTCTATGGTTTTACGCCTCTTTGGATCAGGAAGATGAGCTGCAGAACATAACAGCATACTTCTTGAGACCAAACATAAACAATAGAACAGCAAGGCAATTTTCCTGTAACTGAAACCTAGCTATGTTAACATTCCAAATATCAACAAAAAAATGTCCAATTAAAATGCTTTTCTAGCATGGTTGATTTTAATGCCATACAAAAGGACAGAAAGTTGCCTGTACCTCAGGTATTTTCAACCACAGGTTCTGATGCACAGCAGCCACAGGGCAAGAGCTATAGCTGAAACAAGAACTCTGAAATGGTGAAGACAAAAACTAACTATTCTCTTCACAGATCTGAACATTCCTTGTTTCTAATGAGGTTGCAGAATCCTGAGTGCGGATTCCTCTCCTTTTGGAACACAATAGGTATTTCTACCCTATCTATCCCCAGATATGAAGGGAGGGCAAGGAACCTTGAATCCATGATAGAACCAGCACTAGAAAAAAATTAGATGAGTATTCTGCTTATCACTCAAGCTCACTCAAGTTCAAGGACACCGAAGCATTGGAATCACGAACACTGAAGTCAGTGAGAAACATAAACTCTTGGCACAACACAGAACCAACTCTCAGGGAGAGAAACGAAATGAACTCTAAAGAGGTACATTATACAGAATTAAAATATTTTGTAAATTAAGCAGTCAAAGACTCAAGAACTTCTATGTTTAAGTTTCATCTATCATAGAATGCAAGTGGCAACAATTTTACCTAACTAGATAACTGATCATCTATTATCTGAATAAAGCAACTACTCAGACTTGTTTGGAAAAAAAAAAAAAAAATCACATAAATTTAGAAGTGCAAATGGAAAAGGCTTCAAACAAAACCTAATCTAGTAACAAACTAGGAAGAAAGTCATTGCACCGACTAATCATTCACTTGAAATATTTTAAAGTTACTTCTATTTTACTTATATTCTAATGCAATACTTCAGTCTATTTCTCTCCCTTGAAATAAATCACACATCAATCCAGCAGGTTACAGAACATTAAGCCTGCAAATATACAAATTAAAACACAAGTGAAACAACTCAGGACTCACTTCCTTGTAAGAACATAGATGCAGCTCAATGCATCAGATTATTAGCCTCCAACACAGCCAAAGGAATTCCACACGGCTTTAGGTATAGGCTTATTCTCTTTTAGTTTGGGAAGCAAAATATTCTGGGTAAAACTTCTGTCCAACTTACAACAAATCTGGGTAGTCTGCCTAAACTGCCATGAAGAGACGGCTATTATATAAATTTTCCCCTCCAGCAGCAAGTGATTTAGGCACTATCAGTTCAAACACCCAGGCTGACAGTCAGTACAGGAAAAACACCCTAAAAATCTCTAACTCATCAAAAGCAATATTCCTTGAGTCTGAGAAGAGTAGCAGATATGAATTAGATT
>VYZM01015989.1:203743-226794 GCA_013398915.1 Dromas ardeola
AATATAACCCCCCCCCCCCCCCAAAAAAAAAAAAAACAGATGTCTTAATTCTTTGGTTATACATAGGTCACTAATAAAAAACTCCCTAGTTTTATGGAAGCTATGCATTTGATACAATTTACCCAAGAAGTATGCTTGATGTTTGGGAAGTAGCCTCTCTCTAAAAAAAATAGCATCAGAATGCATAATTTATTTTGAGTCAATGGTACTGACACACAGGTGAGCAAACCAATCAACATACAGAGATCAAACAAAGGTATGCAGAAATCACCTGATAAATGTCACAGATAAGTACCTTGTGTACCCACCCAAAACCCAGAATAACGAAACCACATGGGTGGCAAAGAAAAATAAATGATACAATAACCGTGTACACAAAGTCAATTCAAGTACTCCTACAGATCTGTCAGACAGTCAAGCTTTACTTCTAGAGCTACTCAAAGTAATACATTTTACTGTGAATAGCTATGGGAAATACAGGCAAATGAAATGAGAATCATTTCACACGTAGCAAATTTTACACTCGTTCTTGGAATTTTCTGAGTGACTGTCCTTCTCCTGATGAAGTATCATTTCTTGTGTTTTTGAAACTTCCTCTGGAGGAGGACAAGCACAAAACACCTTTACCAAAGCCATTTTAAAAACAATGGGTAGCTGTAAGAAAAAAAGTCATCTGACTAAAGTCACAAGAAATAGCTGGTGGGTTGGCTAGTGCTGGAATTTAGGCAGAGAACTACCAACTTCTCTTCATTTTGTTGTGTTGTCAGGACATTCTTTGGTATTATTTTTTAAGAGGAACTCCTCTGATAATGAGCAAACTAAGCTATTCACTATCAACACCTATCCTTTATCAAAAAGGAACATAAGGTCATGACTTTTACAGTTACTTCAAACTTGGCGATACAAAAACTTCTTGAGATAACTCAATGAATTGTGATCTTCTTCCGACAAAACATACACTAGATTTCATGATTTAAACTGAGGAATTAGAGGTAACTGAAAACAATGATGATGCGATCTTGAAGAATTATTCCTACAAAAATGCAGTCAAGTGATTTATCAGGACTCCACACACCAGCACTAACATTCAACATCTAACAAGCACCCAGTTTTTAACCTGCCTGATTCCTGTTCACTATCAGTTTACAGTCCTTCATTAACTCAGTAAAGTTTGACAGATGTAGCCTGGCATATACTGATTTCCCAGAGTGAAACAGAAGGAAAACTACATGTAGATTTTGTAAGAAAATAATCACTAGTTTTTCCACTTAAAAAGGGAAAAACAGCAATAATTAGATTGCTATGAAAGTTAGCTAGGAAATAAAAAGAAACAACCATAAAACCAAAAGAAACTTGCATCAGCAAGAATATTTGGCAGAACATGAAAAATACCACAGTATTGGACACTGGATCAACAGGGGACAAGACTGAATCCTGGGGGGGAGGGGGGGAAGTGTTTGGAGAAAGTGGAGACAATGACTTATTTCAACACTATTAAAGTGTTCAGCAAACAGGTAACAAAATACGATTAATCTGTCTTGAAAACCAAGAGGTGGGAGATGCTGCTCAGCTACAACTGAAAGAAAAAGGGCACATAAACACTTGAAAAAGACAATATTGCAGTTAATCTTTAGTGTTCCAGGAAAAATAAAATGTCATTAAGAAAACATTACAGAAGGCACTACAGTGCCACAACAATACAAACAATCTAATGACAGCAATCGTAAGTAACAGAGGGAAGTACAGACAACTGACTATGCATCAATTTTACAGACTGAGAATGTGGAATTTTAAACAAAAGATAATCACCAGCCAATCAACAGTCAAAAGTTCAGTCAAACAACATTTATAAAAACCTCATCTCTAAATAAGTCCTCGCAGAACACCATCTAATAATTCAAACACAAAACAAGCCAAGGCAGTAAACGAGAAAGTTGCTATTGAGATGCTTCAAACAAACAGAACCATATGAGTCGGAAGTTAACCCTATGTAACTCCTGCAGGAAATCTGAATTGATGTTACTATCAAAGTAACAGGAAAGCTAGTTTTATTGAAAATACAGGCAAGTTGTGTAGACTTGTAAAACACAGCAGTACTTTTACCAACTGTATCCAAAACAGATGTTTGCATTCTTTCACTATCTGTGACTTTCATGTAATCCAAATGTTAGTTTCACAATTAACACACATTTACCTTTACCCATGGTTGATGTTTCAAGTTACCCAATGTATGAAGCAGAGTTGTGAGATTCTCACCTGATCTTTTTCTGGGGATTGTCCGAGCAAATTGCTGTTACAGATCTATCAATGAGTTAGATAAGCACTTGAAGCAATGTGACATCAATTACTGATTTTTACAAGAATCACAGATTTATGATTAAATGTGCACATACACTTAATATAGAAAAAGGTTACCTTTCTATGCTTTGCACCACGATAGTGTGACTGAAGACTTATAGAACTCATACATGGAACTTTACAAACCTAAAAAGATAAATTGAAAGCACATCTTCAGTTATGCTATGGATATTCTGGAGTTGGTGAGTTAGAAGAACTGGAAACACATCCATTTCTACATCACAATTCTGAGGGTCGTCTTTGGCTTAAACAGTACAATTTGCATGAGATTTAGGAGAGCTGCACACCACTAAAGTGACCAGAAACAGTGTGCAAATCTGTTCAAATGATACTTAAACACGTGTTTAAATATACCAGGTGGTATGAATCTTTTAAGAGCCTTCCCCTTCCCTCCTACCACTGCTTTCTGTATTCTTAAGTTATCTAAACTTCTGCAGACTGGAAAGCCAACAAAAATGCATTATCAAATAGTGATAAGGCATGGAGGCAAAATTATGCCCTAGAATAACTAGAATAATTCATTGTTACATCAAAGGGATCAAAAAAAAAAAAAAACAATAGAGGAAGACACCTGCATTTCATTAAGATCCCACAAACACACATATACTATTACGATAATTAATGGAATACAGACCTACAATTATTTGTTACTACCTTCCGCTCAAAAGAAAAAAAGCAATGACTAATATATGCTAATATTGTCTATTCTCTTGAGATACTGTCCCAGAAGTTTAATTCACCAGAAAAAAAAAACCACTGCTAGAGCGATAGGATTGACAAATTTAACACATTCTGACCCGAAGTCGTAGACTTTACAGATAAATGAGCCTTTGTAGTCACCTATGAGAAATACTTAACAGAGATTTGAAAGACTACAATTAAAGACCATTATATTGCACCTGTGACTGCTCAAGAACAAACTGAATTCACCAAATCCTAAGACAAGCAGCTCTTCCAGGGACTGACCATGTTATTCTCCACATTAACAGGTTCTCTCACAAATTTGCCACACTACATTTAGGTCAGGTCTCCATTTCTAAGAGCATGGTTTTTAATACCTTGGGTCTGCATTTTAGCATATAGTCTGAAAAGCCATCAAGAAACACACTCACTTCACAGTAAAATATTTTCTTTTCAGATTCCGGCTTGCCATCTTCTGGCTTAACTTCTTCAGTCACAGTGCTCATCCTGCAAAACTGGTTCACTGCACACAATCAAGAAAAAAAAAATAAATCCAACTCTTGTTTATACGGTGCTTTTCAGCGAACAATTGGGGACGGCAGGGAAGCGTCAGTCGGATGAATTAAGTTGATCATTTTGTTTCAACGCATTTCCAGATGAAACCACGTCTTTTATCACTGGGGCACCTTAAGCCTCAAGGTAACGGCACCCTCCCCCTTCGTCCTTCTGGAGAGGTTTCACAGAGAAACTGCCGCCGCCGCCGCGCCCCCCCCGGGGAGCGCCGCTCTCCGGCCGCGCACACCCCCGCCGCTGCTCCCGCCTGCCCCGCCAGCCGCTGTACACACGGCGGTACCTCAGCGCCTCTCTCACCTGCCGGCCCTCCGGCGCCTACCTCCAGCGGGGCGCCCAGGCCTGGCGCCGCCGCCCCGCCGGTAACGGCGCCACAGACAGCGCGCGGCCAACGGCATCCGAGAGCTCGAACCTCCCCTCCGCTACCTCGTCACTTCCGCCGCTTCCACAGCGAAACCAACCACCGCCCCAGCGGCCGCGGCCCCGCCGCGAGCGGCAGGCAGCCAATAGGCAAGAAGCCGCCCGCCTCAACCAATGGGGAGCCAGCACCGCCACGCTGAGCCCTCCTCCTCCCTCCGGCGGCGGCACACACACACCCCCGCCCGGCGGTTGCCTGGCGACCCCTGGCGGGCCGGAGGGAGACAGCGCAAGCCAAGTAACGGAAAGTAACGGAAAATAACGGCCGCGTCCCCGTCTGGCAGACACCCACCCCCCCCTCCCCGGCCCGCAGGCAGCTCGGGGCTGGCGGTTCGGCGGTGGGGTTTGCAGCCTTCGGGCCTTGTAGGAAAAAAGGGCAGGAAACACACTGGGCAACGGTCTTAATTTAAATGCAAATATTTATTTTAAAATGTCTTAACTTTACACTTCTGACTGGTAATAAATGTAAAATATAATTTAAGAAATACACTTGAAAGTTCCTTCTAAAAGCAGACAGAAAACAGTACAAAAAAAAAAAAAACAAACAGAAAAGTGCACTGGTTTTAACAAAATTCCAAAATATCAAACCACGTTTTTAAAATTAGCCCGCTAGTGATATATCTTGACGTCTATTATACTCGTATATGAAGCAGCATAGTCGATACTGGTTAGGTTACGTGTTTACCATAGGTATTTTCGCTAACTCGCTTTGCTTTCACAGGAGTTGCCGGGTTGGCGTCCCCCGGGGCGGCTGTCGGGGCTGGAGCGGGGCCCACCAACTTCAGCTCTCCAAATCACACGCCTAAATGCACGCGTTTATACATGCACAAACCGGTACGTTTTCAAATAATGCTCGGGAGGTTGTGGTGTTCTCTCCAGAAATGTGCCCTTAAATTTCTGGGATCGTGCACTACCAGTTTGGGCAAAACTGTTGGTAGATCTCCATGCACCTTTTTTTTAATCTTGTCCTCCACTGTGTTTCCTTAGGAGGAGCAGGAATGGCACTTTTAGTACAGGATTATTAGTGGAGTTTGATAGCAGATTATATCCCTTTCCAAGATGAATGTTACTATTTATACTAGTATTTTTCATGGGCATTTCTGTAACAGTCAGAGTCCTTTACATGGAATCACATTAAAATGCTTGATAATTCTTTGTGGTTCTAATCGCAAAATGGACTAATTGAAAACGCTGCACTGCATATGTTGTGTAATGCTTCCATACCCTTCTTCTAAAAAAAAATTACAAATTAAAAATGCAATCGCACAGTGAAAGAATAAAAACTTTCAGAAAAAAATGAGAGCATTTGAAAGCAAAAAAGGTGAAAATGGGTTCCTTGATTTTTTGAAAGAGAGACCAGGTCCAAACACAAAATGATTTGGCAGTATATATACTTGCAGAAATAAACCGTTGGTGGCAGCTCAGAGTTTCTTGGCAGTACAGCCTGCTGAAGAGAGGATGTTTCACCACTAACGTGACCTTTTTTCTTTTTTAGGAGTACAGCTGTAATTAGTGAGTACCGCTGTCTTATTAAGGAGGGTAGGGGGGAAATGGGGGATTGCACTTCTGCCTAACACTGTTCTTTTGGCAAAGCTTTTGAAGTATGCCTAAAGTGGAAATAAAGCTGCAGATGCAGAAACAGATGGAGGCCACAATGTACCATCCTGTAAAATCAAAAAGGTAGAAAAGCTAGAGGAAGAAAACGGAAACTTTTTTTTTTGATGGACACAACTGCCTTTAAGGAAGAAAGTGTTCTTTGGTTTTGCTAAGAAGCTGTGTAGGGGAGAAGGGGTGTGAGGACGGACCCTTTCAGAAGCATGAAGTTCATTGATCATGTAGATGAAGAATCTTTTTGGCTGTGATAAGAGTAGAATACTGTTACTGAGAACTGAGATCACTTTTGCCATTTTGAAGTTCATTCTTAGAAAAGACAAAATTAAAAAAAAAACACACAACAGTTAATGCTTGCCTCTCCTTATCTCACAGTTCAAATGAACAAAGGGGGGATATATACGGTCCAAAAGTTAAAATTTATATTTTTAAATAAAAAAAAAGATGTTCAGAAGGGAGATTAGTGGGATAAGGAAGGAAGAGACCAAGGTGTGACCCAAGAAGAGGCAGAACAGCGGTGTGATTCCTATGACAACCTCCTGTGCAAAATAGGGAGTTCTGGACAGAACTTCACCTGATTTAACATGTCTTTTTTAATTTATAATTTTTAATTATTTTTTTAATTTAATTAGTTAAATACAGTTACTGAGACTAGCTACTCAGCTGATGTTCTTTTCATACCTTCTGCCACATATTTGTGTTAATCATTGGAATACCGTAATGCTACTAATAGAAATGTGAAACTGGAAGTTTTGGCTGTAGTACAGCTCTCCCTGGCGCCCTGTTGCATCAAGGAAATCCTGAGAGACTTCAGACTGCACAGCTAGAGCACCAGCTGCACGACTGAGTACAATCACCAGCAGCAAGAGAGTTGTTGCAGACACTGAATTTGCCAAGTTTCGAATACTAACCCCAGAAAAGGAACAGGAGGGCTTCATGCCTCCTAGAATGATGTTTTCAGTCTGATTGAGAAATACAACTTAGCATTGAATTACCTCAGTCCTTGTTTTCAAGGAATTATTTTCAGCCTGAAGTTACAAATTCAGTTCTACAGGAAAAATAAGGACATGATTTCAGAGCACAGAGTTACTAGCAGTGAGTGGAGAATTAATGCTGTAGTCACAGGGTAATTACACCTTGACAGCATGTATCAATCAAGGTGATCTTTTTTCTCCCCAAAATTTGTCTTAACAATCTTTTTTTACTTTCGCTCCAAACCTCCACCCAAAGAAAGTCTTTGCCTAAGCACAGGCAAGTGTTCGGGATTTCCGTATGTGTTTTTTTTAAAAAAAGGACTTTGTGGTTGGAGTATAGTTTTCAGCCTGTCACTGATGATTGTGTTCAGAAGCATTTCTGATAGCATGATAGGGAAATGTACTCATAATGACAAGAAAATATGCCACATGTATTCAAACACAACAAAGATACATTTGTCAGGGTGGTAGTGTCTATGAACATAAGCTACTGGCAGCCCTCTTCCATGAGTCTCCTTCAGCTAGATAAAAACCTGGTGACTACAACCTAAGCTTGGCCACCGGCAGAATCTCTTTGCTCACTACGCACGTTACTGAAATCTGCTTCAGTTGCCACATGATTTCACATAGGACTTCGCAAGATTTAAAAGAGAGGAAGAAACTCCAGGAAAAGAAACTCCTTTTCTAGCAAGAAATTTTCTACAATCTGGTTTAAGTATAGGGGTTTTGTCTCAATATAATCAGAAAAGTCTTTCCATTTTAAATGTTTACACTAAGACAGTAGAGAGAAAGAGAAGAAGAGAGCAGAAAGAAAAGACAAGAAAAATAGAACGATGACTCTATACCTCCATTATTCTGAGGCTGAGTTTTTTAGTTGCATGACACTGATGAAAGAAAATGAGTAGGTTAACTTTTTTCCCCACTATCCTAGGCAATGTATGTATTCATAGGTAGGGGAAATGGTGTCTTTTAACTATTTCAATTAAAACATCACACATATAAGACAAATTAGTGGCTTTTCTGAAGTAACTACAGTGGGTGAGGCTGTCCTACTTAAGTTCCAATATGGCTTCAACACAGAGAGTTAAGAGAAGCTTCTAGGCAGCAGAAGCTGATTTTATCACACAGAATATTCCTGGCCTGAGGCTTGTTGCCTCCCACTTAAGTATTTTAAGCACTAGGAATTTCCATAAGAATTGCACATGCCCTGTTGATCTCAGCACCTAAAGTCTTACCGACCTGGCTGATGCACAAAGGTCAGACCTCCCTACGCCATCCAGAGGAAACTCAATTCTGAGGATTTTAAGACTGCATCACTTCTAATGAAGGGTGATTAAAACATAGAGATATACTTCACATTACAGTATTACAATCAAGGAGCAGGAAGTCATTCTTTCCTACAGAGAATTTAGGGACAGTCCCTTGAGCTTTCGTTTCAATAGTTAAATCTCCAAACTGAGGACCAACTGAAACCACCTTCCCCCTTCCACGCTGCTGCCGTCACTTCAGATTTTCAAAACAAAGATCTACTTTGGTATCCAAAGAATCTGAAGTGAATATAAATTATTGATAGTGTTATCGACAGTGGAGGTCTGCCACTGGTGTAACTGCATCCCAGCAAACCTTAGAAGCAGCAGGAAAATTTTTGGTGCGCAAATTTACCCCTAGCTCAAATCAGGTTGGTTTTCAGTAAAAAATAGTGGCTTACAATGGCGTACTTCAGTTGGACTTGCATTTATATGGTGCTCAGCAGCTGTCTACTGATAGCTAAAATCAGGCCATGTTCTCAGTAAAGACTTTAATCAGCAGCTTTAGCATTGATAAAAGTCTCTGCTTTCTGTGCACTGAGTAACATCTCAGAGGGAGACGCATTCTCAGAGCTTTTAGAACATCTCACCTCCCATACCAAAAAATACCCTCCCCAACACCAGAATTCATGAGGTCATTCTGTCTCAGCTGCTGGAGAGTTTATGGCTGAAGAAGTTTGAATGTTATCATAATTCAGATGTTAGAGGCACGCACTGGAAAAAGAAAGGCATTTCTTTCAGCCTGCATGCTCCAAGTTGATATTAGGTAAGCGTTTGATTAGGCATTTCTTCTACAAGAATAATTTTTTTATTGTTGTTACAATAAATGCATTGGGAGGCTCCTAAAACAGACTTTAGGGCTGCGCTTGAGGGATACAAATACCAGCTCATTAAGGATAAAAGCTAAACACCAGTGATTGAAAACATCTTAAACCCTACTTCTCAGTGCTAGTTTTTAAAATAATACCAAAGCAACAACAGCGACCAAGAAAGTGTAACCATTAAAATTAACTGCTCTGTATTTCGTACTGTTTAGTGATCAGTGTCAGAGGATCATTAATGTCTTCATACAAAAAGGTTTTATAAGATTAAATCAGTAGCAATTTAACAGGCTACAGTACATCATCAGATTTCAGCCCAGACTCAATCCAGGGCACATGCAGAGAGAGGGAAGGAATATATGTGCCTTAAAAGCAGATAGCAAGAGATTCTTTTTTAGCGCATGTTTCCTCTGTTCTTTCCAAATGGTGTGATATACCAACTACTTAGAAGGAACTGATCTTCGTTTACTATCAACAGTGGTTAGCGATTGTCCAAAAAGAGGATAAGCTGCTGATCTCTTCATAAGCACAATTCTTAGGAGATTGCTGCAAGTGTGTGATAACTTAGACTAGAAAAAATTCCACTGATACCACATTTTTTTATGTGAGACTTGGAATAACAACTCAGCCACAAATTAAGTGGGCCAAATTCAAACGTGATGCACAGGATAAGAGCATTTTTCTTGGGTTCAGACTTTATGGAATGATAAGGAAACAAACCTGACTGCATTTACACAGGGGGAGTCAGAAGGTGACATCTCACTTTTGAGTCACATGTTCATCCACCCTCCTAGAAGGCCATTACATTTCTTACATCAGATTAGATTCTCTTACATGCAGAAGCTTCATCTACCTCTATAATGTCAATTAAGATGCATAAAATGTGGGTGAGCTTTGTTTGGAACATGAGAAAAATCATCCCAATTGAAATAAACCAGGAAAGCCTTAGAGTAGATAGAGGTATGTCAACAAAATAGCCTTTATTCTGTAATAAGAGATCTATAGAGAACTTCTGTTGTTAGTATAAGTTACTTCTGCACTGAAGAGAGAAATCTGGCTGGTATAGTTCTCCTACTGTAGTCATGCCAGGAAATATTTCTAGGCAGAGGCAAGGCATTCAGTGGCACAATCCTCTACAGAGCTGCACCTGGTATGACCATTCACATCCATGCAAAATGGCACCAGCATGTCCAGATGGGGATAATAACGTTTTACAGTCCTGTTGCATCAATGTAAATGACGAGAGAAGGTGCAAGGTAGTGTGAAACCAGGCCCAGGTACTCTCATTCAGAGGGTTGTGACAGGGAGTCCAAGCATGGAATTAAACAAGCATCTTTTCAGCAGTCATGCTGGTGTGTCCTCCACTTGTCCCCAGCCATCTATTCCCACACTACCCTGCCTCCATGCTATCCTATTCTTGCCAGGCAGCTGCACAAGGAGCTGGACTGGCGAATATTACAATGTAGTATAGCACAACCCTACCAGCGGCTGTGCTGCCACAGCAGAGTGTCACTGGGACATAAGCAGTGCCACTGCTGCACACCAAGCAATGGTCTATAAGAGCTACTCTGAGAGAGTCTAAAAGGAACTGCTGCTCTTATTTTTGTAGATAGTGAATCAACAAGGCAGACTTGTGCGCTGCCACTGATATCTGAGTCTCACTCAAGTACCCAGTTTGCTTGTCCAGAAGTATTTTTGCTATTGGGATTAAATTTAAGTGACATGAACAGTGGTGTGCCAGACAGCAGTGTAAATCCACCATTAAGGTCTCATTTCAGAAAGGGATCTGATGTTGCATTGCATCCACGGGTAAGAGTATTAAACCAAGGATATCAAGACTGTCTCAAATAAAAGGCAGCACATAGCCAACAAGGAGCTGATTTACCTCCGACACAGAAAAAGAGAGATGTTCTCATGGCTTGGGTATGGTCAGCTGGTCTATGGCAGATTCAACTTGAGCTACAGTAAAACATCATTCCACTTCTTTACTGTCCATTTCTGCCTTTCTGCTGGGAATACTGCCTTCTGCAGGACAGTCATCAAGAGAGACGTGTGTTATCTCAACCATTTAAGTGTAAAGTGCAGCATTTCAGATCAAACCATTGTTCACAAGCACTTACCTGACATGCAGAGCACGTATATCTTTACATCTGCCAGCTCTAATGTACAAGCAGTAATTTCTATCAGAAAAGACAGACAGTCTTGGAGAATAGCAGCCTCCCAGGTGCAGAACCATTCTCCTACCTGAAAACTACATTTATCCCACTTATTTATAGCATTCGGGAGAAGTTTATGCCACTTTGTTGGCATGTAAAGCCATGCCCTTAGTGGCTAGTAGATATAGAAATGAAGACTTTATAATTATTTATAACATTTTGAAAAAGAAAACATTCATTATAGGGCTTCTTTCAGAAAGCACATATACATCTAAGCTTTTTTTAAATGATGTGGGTTTTATAAAGGTGAAGTTGATATAAAGTTGAAATAGTGCAATTTTCAAACAAAAGTTAGTGCAGGAGTCAAATTACAACAACAATAAAAACCAAAACAGAAGTTGTAGATTTTTGTGTGTGTGTGAAAATACATTACGGTCTGGGTTCAAAGGAAAGCATATGAATCTGTTTTCAAAAACACCAAAGTGCACCAAAGTGCTTTTGAAAGGTATACATCCTCCAGTTAGCTCTTGGTGAGATTAAGCTTTTCTTTTGGGAATGGAACTAGGATGCTTTTGAAAACAACACGTCTAATCTTAGTGTGGGATTTGGTTTTGATGTCAGGTGACAATGTCTAACAAGCTGCTAGCAGTCAAAGAGCATCAAATTAAAAAGTGCATTTCATAGAATCATAGAATCATAGAATGGTTTGGGTTGGAAGGGACCTTAAAGATCACCTAGTTCCAACCCCCCTGCCCTGGGCAGGGACACCTCCCACTAGACCAGGCTGCTCAAAGCCCCATCCAACCTGGCCTTGAACACTTCCAGGGATGGGGCATCCACAACTTCTCTGGGCATTAACAATTAACAATTTCCCTTGTTAATGTTACAAGTAACAGCAAGGAAAATAATTGGAGAAATATTTTCTTTTCATGTACATTTAACAGCACTTTGTCACTCATTTATAGAAGTGGATAACATCCCATTGTTCACTTTTTCAAACAGCAACTAAAATGAAAAAATATGTCAACTAAAACATTAGTATTATCAAGGAAACTTGGGAATAACTTAAGTTTGAAGTGAAATAATTTCTAATGCATTTTATGAAAGTCATTTGTTTTAATTAATGCTATGCTTTTAAATTAAGAAGTTGCGTTGGAAAGCCCTTGCCTATTGCCATTCATTGAGATAAAGGAATAGGTGATGCTTCTTATTGGAGTAGCAAAAAAATAAAAATGCAAAAAATCCTAAGGTAAACTGGCCACACTGGAGACCATAAATGTTTTCTCTTTGCTCAGAGGCATCACATCAGCTTGAGAAAAACAAACAGAACAAAGGCGGGAAGTAGAAATAGCTAGACATTGGTAATGAACTGTAGACAAGAGAGGAAAAATGATAAACACAAAGTAGCAGGTATACCTGTGCAGTGAGTAATGATTATTTTTCTGTGCCTGAGGTTTTATCTTTCCTTCTTTCCAAAGACCACTAAGAGAAGGGCAGGGGGAAGGGGGGGCAGTGAAAGGTGTGTGTGTCTGTGTCTGTTTTTTCTCACACACAGATGCACACAAACACACTCTTTCCACTAGCTTTTAATTTTAGTAACTCCTTTAACCCAACTGTAAGAGAATCTGCAACTTCTTGCTTTTAACATTATAAATATTCCAAATGTTATTAAATCTATTGTAAAAATGTACATTCAGTGGTTTTATGAGGCACAGGACCTGCTAACGTATTTTCAGGGAAGCTCGCATGTACTCCGTTCTGTCCACTGCTGGACAATGGTGGAGAATCCAGGGGCTCACGCTTGATTGCTTGAACCAAGCAGGGGTTTTTAAATTCGCACGACATTTTATAAACCTCGTTACTCTGCTCTTTCTCCTCCCCTGGGCTGGGGCTGTAGAAGTGGCCGTAGCATGCCGTGTGTGGTAGGTCAGGCATGCTTTCCAAACAGCCAGAGGAGTTCTGAGAGCAAAACGGGGCCACCTCTTTGCTACGTGAACCCTTGCAAGATCTGTTCAGGGTTAGGCTGTTGGGATGATTTGCTACGATGCATTGCCAATTATGCGGTGTGTAAAGGCAGTGCCTTGGTTTCTGACAAGGTGAGGCTGGCTCACAGAGGTCTGGTTCTGTTTTGAGGTGCACTCTATTGGGGTAGCTAAACACCTGCCTTCTCACTGAGCCATTCTCATCCAACCAGGCTCGGTTTTGCGACGTCAGGTAGTTATCGGCAATGTTTTCAGAATCGGAGTCGTATTCTGTTTTGACAGGCATCTCCAAGGGAAAGGCTGCGTCATAGAGAGAGTCTGAGGATATTAATGGTCTCTGCAGTTTCAGGTGGTCCATTGCATAGTTCTCTGTACAACGCTGTTGTACACCCGAGTAAGACTGGCAGCTTTCTGCATTCCCCCAGTGGGAATGGCAAGTTGATGCTAAATTTAAGAAACTTTGGTCTCTGTTGCAGAATGGTCCAGCTCTCCTGTTTGAACATGTATTCATTCGCTGGCTCGTAGAACAAGAGCTTGAGTTTCTTAAAGTCCAGCTACTGTTTGTGGTGCAGTTGTTTTGAACGCCTAAAACAGATGTGTTAGAACTGAGAGGTTCCTCTTGCATAAAACACTCACCGTTTGTATGAGGCTCAAACTTCACTTTTACATTATCTTGTTCATTTTTTACTGCTGTCCAGTTAAGATGCTTCCACTGGCCCAGAGTTTCAATGGTGCTGTTATAGGAAAGTCCCTCCAGGTTTCCTTTCAAACTGGCAAAACCACCTGGTATCTTCAGTTGTTCATCTTCTTCCCTTTCAATAACAGTAGAAAAAAATAAGTCAATCAGAGGTTTCTAAATGGATGTTTTCTGGGACACAAATGGAGTGGCTTGACATACATTACAAGCGATACTTTGTCCTTAATGAATATAGGACTCTCACACTCTTGTCCATACAACATTTGTATTTGTTAGAGAAAAAAAAAAAGTGTGCATGCGTCTGGGTGTCAATGTGCGTACACAGCTACCTTTCTGTGGCACTGTTTCGTTTAAATTCTGACATGCATTTACTCATCCATTTCAGGGACACAATTCACAAAGACCTTAAATACTGTAGTACAGTACGGTAACTACATTACACTTTTCTTCTTCCCTTAAAATATATCTAAATAATATTTGTGTGCAGAAAAATCTAGAGATAAAATGCAAATAATATCTTAAATGAGATATATTTTGTTAACAAGGAATTATGCAGACACATAAGAACTTTCTGATCAAAGTGATTTGAGGAAGAACCATGGGGGTCTTATATTTTGGGAATGCAGAGTTAGCTGAGAGGAAATAAAATGCCTGAATTACGTGTCCAGAATAGTCACAGATGTTCATATTGGGCGTTGGCTTGTTTTACATGCCTAATTTAATTGATGTTGTCTTTCATTTTTTAAGGTGGCCAGTGAATTCATTTTCCATGACCTTCAGCTGAAGTAATCAACATTAGCAAAGAAAGAACTCTATCAGAGAAAGTTGCCTGAGCATTTCCATGCCCGATGCAGCAGTTTTCAGAACTCGGGGTCCAAATCTTCAGGTTCAGGATTTTCTGGAATTCACTAACGTGCTGATTCCCGACCAGGCAGGATCAGTGCTACAAAACCGCCTCCCTCCCTCACTGAACAAGAAATGGGCATCTCCGTAAGAAACTGAGCATGAAAACCTGGAGAGCTAGTAAGGGCTTTAGAAGGATTTTTCTTAGCTCGCTATTAAGAACTTTTTCCTTGGGTATCGAATCAATGTGCAAGTATAGGATTTTCCAGTAGAGGGAGTCCATGTTGTTACAAAGAGAGAAGGTCCCACTATAATAAATGTACACCAAGAAAGCGGAGTATTTTCTCTTTTTTCCCATGAGGTATTAAATATTTTCAGTCCTCTGCTAAATATTGCTATTGTTACTATTGATAGTCTTGAGGTGCAAAAGGTAGGATACAAGTTTGCTGTAGAACTAGCTTCTCAGGAAATGGTCTATTTGGGAAGCAACAGACTGAACAAAATGCAATAGTCACAAAAGCTTAGACTCCCAAATGAAGAATTTTACAGTGAAATAGTATCTAGTGAAATTTTTCCAAAAGAATGTATGTTTCCAAGAAGACAGCATACAGTTTAGCAAAAAAAGTAGTAGTAAGGATGAAGTCTATTGCAGACAGGAGGACAGAACTGAATATAATCTCCAAGGGCAACTCTTGTAACACTTCAGTCTGCAGGAACTACCAAGCACAAAGGAGGGATTTTAGCCACTCAAAGGGTAAAAATGTAACTAAATAAACATCAAAGAGCATGCTTAATTACACAAAACCAGCTCCTTTTAATCTGCTTCTTAATAGAAGTTCATTCCTTCACACAGCAAGATGAGGTTTGTGCCGTCCCAGTAGAGGTGAAGCGTTCCACCACCCGCAGGTGGGAGCTCCTCTGCTATTCATGTGGATCCTGGGAGGTATGCTGCCTACAAGGGATATCTACTCTAGAAGTTCAAAGACTTTTTCATTTATTTCTTCCACCTGTGAAGCATCCTAAAGGAAAAAAACGGTCATAACAGCCATATTTTTTCCACTGGGCCAGATGGAAGCTGTGTACACCTCCTGACCCCTGCTCATTCAGTCCAGTCTCTTATCTCTTCCCTCAGACCAGCTTGAAGAGATACCTCGACAAGGCCCACAGGAACTGTAACAGACAATCCCATGGGGGAAGGAGGAAAAGCCTATTTGGGAGGAATGGCTAAAACCCAGCACAGAGGTCCCCTCTGAATGTCAATCTGTGAGATTAGCTTCCACTCCAAGGCTAAGCCTACAGCCAACTAGATGTATCTACCTATAAGCATACAATGCATATGAGCATCCCTGTTTAGATTATGTTGAACAACCACAACTAAAAACATGAGCTCAATTGTCATCCATAAAGAAAAAAAAAGCTTAACGTAATCAAATGTTAAAAAATAGAAAAACCAGGATGTTAAATCAGTGAAGAGTTTCAGCTGCAAAGTAAAACAAAACCCCAAAATACATTTTTGTGCAAGAAAGTCAAAACATATTAATAATCAAGCATTTTGGTTTTGAAGTATTCTGTTTTAATATGTATGTACACTCAACTTCAGAAGAAAAAACACTGAAGAAGTAAATATTGTTTAGTATTATAACAACCATTTCATATGATCCAAGACAAAAACTGATTTCCATTTTGTAAGTAAACTAAATCCTTCTCATTCAGCTCTTGGGTCACTACGGTCCTTTTAAAGATCTCATACATAAAGAATACATTCATTTTTCTGAAATACAGATTATTTTTTTAGTATTGAAAAATATACTTACTTTAACATTTGCTGTTGGGCAAGGACATATTCTGAACAACCACTTCGATATAGAAGTTGAGCGTTAGCTTGAACCCAGACCCAGTGATCTTCATTTGTTTGTACTTTGACTAGAGAAATGCCATTTTCTCCATTATTTTTTGCTATACAATTTAAAAGAAAATCTATTTTAATACAAGCAGTATTTAGTATTTTTTCTTACCTAAACTACAGGTGAATGTTCACAGGTTTGTTTGCTGCCCTAGAATCATCAGCATAGGAAAGTACAGGCTAAAGTATGTCACAAAACTAGGCAAATTACATTTAAAAAATAAAATTTGAAAAGCTTAATGAGGCACGTAAACTGTAACCAAGAATTTTTCAGTATTATTAGTTCATTATAATTTTTCCCTCTCAGTAATAGTACTATACCAACAAGAAAATGTTCATGAAAAATGGGGCTATGACAGAGGAATGGTTTTAAAGAAGTTAAAGATTTCCAGAAGGCTGAGCACAACTCTACTCAAGAATAAGTTGCCCATTGGGGTAGACTCACCATCAAAATTTTATCCATTGTAAAATCTGAAATACAGCATAGACTCTCATAATATTGCCACAGCAAACACTGGAAAAGCATGTCAAAGCTGCAAGCAACTCATGAGTTTTAAAGACAATATATTCTCATTTTCTTCTGTTTTCTGATCATTGGGAAAAACTAGCATTTGTAAAATATCATCCAGTTTTCCTCAGAGAGGGATAGATATGGTCATTTATTATTAAGACTTTCACATAATCTTGTTAAATTCAGTGCTGCTGCATTTAGGAAAGTATACTTTGAGTATTCTTGTTTACTATGATTGTTTATGTATCTGTAAATTCAGCATCACGGTATTTCTGCCCACTCCAAAATAGCAGACTTATTCAGTGCTGTCTTTTGTGGTGGTCATTTTTTTTTTTTTTTTTTATTTTTTTTACAGAAGTGGTTTTAGGGAGAAGAAAAAAAGACATCGTTGGTACCAAAACCTGGAAAAGCTAACAGAAGAAAAGAAAAGACAAGATTCTTTCTCCATGAATTGTATATAATCCAGAAGTATTTAGCAGACATACCTTTGATTTGGTTTTCAGCAATCTGTAACACATTAGTGAAAGCTGCACCTTCATGATGACTGTTTCTTCCATATAATTCTGCCGCTTCACACAGACCTGAATTACCTTTGGAAATGGAGCTGTAAAGGACAGAAAATGTGGAAAAGTCCTTGTCAGTGAATGACAAGACAGTATAATGATAAACTCTGAAAGATGTGATCTTCAAGTTGTTGACCATTAGCAAAGACTTATGGTTTAAATATATAGTAACCAACACTAAATAATTATCTATGTTTACTGCATCATTAATTTGGTCAAACCAGTGTATGACTGGAATTCTGCATTCAATTAAGAGGAATATTTATGTTTAGGAATATTCTGCTCATGACTCATCTATATGTGGAATAATAAGTTTCAGCTTGAATTGACACAAACACTGTATTGTCTGATCTGCCTGTATGTTCAAGGTACATACATCACATGGAAGAGCTAGCATGACTTCAGTTTCCAATAATCATCATATGATTTGAATGAATTTCTTCCAGTCTTCAGTTCAAAATACATATTAGGGCTTGGAAACGGTGCAAAGTCCCTACACTGCTTTACAAATTTTTCCTTTTATTAAGATGGTCAGAAAATAAATGACTATATAAATTTGCCCACCATCCCTGGCCAGCATGCTTCAGGCCTGAACCAAAGGAAACACTGAAGTTGTAAACGCCCCCTTCATTCTTGTCAAATCCCTGGCCACTGTCCAGTCAGTTAGTAAAACTTAAGTAAAGCACCTCTTTTCTAGGAGCTGAATTCTGATCATCAATTAATTTCACCTGGGCCACTAAAAACTAGCAAGTGGAAATGACTTTCCAGCTCTGTTCCAAAAGCCTGTATAGTCCATTATATCAGCCTTCCAGTAATTTCATTCTTGTCAAAAGGATGTATGTGCTAGAACCACATTACACGTCTGGATAGTAAATCCATACATATGCAAGCATATTCTAATTAAAAGCCAAATTATGATGCTGTCAGTCACACTGAAGAGCATTTCTCTTCACACGCATGGACCTCATTGCTGTAAGGTTATATTTAACCAAATAAGGGAAAACATAACCCTAGCCCCAAACATCAACTAAAATTCAATCATAGAAGAGTAACGAAAATAAATGTTAGGAAGGAAATGAGTCTGAACACAATCTGTCTTGATCTTCTGTGATTGCTACCGAGTGATCAGCCCCAGGCCGTTCAGTGCAATTGTAGACTTTTGTGTTCATAAGCCTTCTGTTGTTAGATAAATACATACACCAAATACATCTCATTTGACTCTATGTGGACACCCACCCACACGCATATTCAGCTTTCTAAAGTTTTCATTTTCCTTTGTTTGCTACTGAAATGCCCTAGTCCAAATAATTGTGCTACCCGAAGATACTGAAATTTGAAAACTCCTAGTAAAAATACTTTTTCTTTTCAATTTTTACATCTAGTAGAATGACTTATGGTGTTGGTAACTTCTGAAGGTTAGGAAGATTTCTTATCTTTCCGGTTTTTCTATAAAATTATAAATAAGATAATATAATACTTAATATGTATTATACATAAAGTGCAATATTTACATTTTACATTATATTATATTATATTATCATAGTTATGATGTATTATATCATTAAATCCAGATATAAATTATTCCGTTTTCTAAGAAAGAGTTTTAAAATGGAGAATTATTTAGTCTAATTTGTGCTTTTTACATGCTTAATAAACATAAAGCCCACAGTATACTTTATTAACAGCTAAAATATTAATTTGAAAATACTTTGTATTCACTGCTGCTGCATCATCAGCTTTGTGTTTTGCTTTCACAAGCAGGCTTTTCATCTTCATCTCTGTCATGGAAGGGAGCAGAAGTGGTACCACTATGCAGAATAAGGAGAGCTGAGGTGGCAATACTGTTCCTGATGAGGACTTCTTCCTTTGTCCAAAAAGAAACTTTAGTTTGCCTTGGAACTGCATAGTCTGTTATACAAAAAAAACAATAGAATTATCTTAAGCATTTAGTGTATAAACATTAAAAATGCAATACAACCTAGGACTGTGTTGTTTAACACCAAAACCAGTTTTGAAACTGAGAAAAACTAGGAATTTCATTATCTTCATACAATTTAAACCATGCCATTTCAGAGGCATGGTGAGTGGAGGTGCTATCCACAGTAAAATTAGACATTTGAGGGTTTTTTTTTTGTTTTTTTTCCTCTCCTTTGTACTTAAAGTAGAAGTTCTGTGTTATGTTCTGTTTGCCAAGACAGGCAACATATGGTGGTGCAAACAGCTATTTCCTCTATGCCTTACTCTGAAGCTGGAACTATTATTTTTCCATGCTCTGTTTTCTCTGGTGAGATGGTTCCCGAGTTTCTTCCCTCTTGCCCTGCACTTTCTGTAGGAAGTATATGGGCTGGCACAACCCAAGGGCTGTGCAGGCAGACGCCAAGGGAAAAGATATGCCCAAAATAGCCAGAAACAAAGTACGTAGTTTGGAAGGAACTGTCCGTCCCTGCCTCACATCTCCATATAATCAGAAGGCAGAGATCAAGTTAATAGGAAGCTGCTGCCTCTCGCTGAAAAAATTACCTACCACAAAATGACCAGAGAAAAATCAGACCGTTTGAGTTGGGCATTTTGCAGAGCTACAAGATTAAAAGAAGGTTGCAGAAATGACTAACTGGTACGGCTGTTTAGACCCATAGTCTTCCGGCAAATGAGCATCCGAGACAGAAGTTGCATTTCCCTGTCTCATGCTGATCCTCTGATTTTCTTTGCACACGCCGTACTTTGTCATAAGAAGAAACAGCATTGGTCTGTACTAAGCGAATGGGGAGGCGATTTCTAGAAATGACCCACTCCAAGTAAGGATATTTGAGGAGCACGTGAGAGCCTTTCTAATTCTGGTTTTTATTATTAAAGGACCCTTTATAAAAGGGAAAAATGGATCATTATTATTCCTGTTCCTTAAAGCAAATACTTCATGCGTAAATGTTAGTCGTTGAAACCCAGGCTTGCCACCTTTGTGCTAGGCCCAGTACAAATCGAGGACAGATGTTGTCCAAAAGAACTTAAAACATAGAAGTGTATAGATTCTTTCAGTTTCAAATATTACAACCTTCTTTTCTCCCATCACTCTTTATACATATTAATAAATGTCCTTAGGTGTTTCTCGTTAGTGCACAGCAAATGAAAAGTGTGTCCCGTCCGTGGCTCTCCACAATATTTATGTTGAAATAGTTTTCTTATGAAGTAATTAAAATCCAGTATGTCATGACTATGGTTCTCTAAGTGAAATTCTACTTACGAGGAAGCCAGAAGTACTATCCAACAAGCAGCGAACTCGACAGATGAAACAACGAGTTAAGAAGGAAGAATAATCTGTTGTCGTGCTGTCATTCTCTTGTGCTTTGAACAATTTACTGAGAATATATTCTTCTCCTAGGAACAACAGTGGAAGCAATATATATCAGATCACGCTAAGAAAGAATGAAAAATGTTCTGTAGCCAATTGAAGAAGCTATTATGGAAATGGCTAAAAATTACTTTATGGAGGGGCAAATATTAAGTTGTATCATGTATAGGTACATCTGCACATGCTCTACCGAAAGAAAAAAGAAAAGCTCTACAATGGGATTCAGGTGAGTTTGTTCAGAAACTTTGACTTTTTTATTTCCTGAGTTTTTGTGATTTTTAGTGATGCAAAGCAGGGTAACAGATGTTGATGGTTTTGAGTTCAGAGATCACAGAAAATACATTAGAAAAAGGAACAAAATAAGGAAAAATGCTAATGCAAGGAAAAAAACAAACAAATGAACACTGGCTGATTAGATAATATTCAGCTGTTGCCTCCTTGATTTTTAATGAAGCAGTTTCCAGTTTTGGACTACAAGTGCTTCTGAAATACTTACTTCCCAAAAGACACAAGTATTTGTGCAGAAGTACAACATCAGGAACTGAAATTCTCCACTGTATACATTAGGACAAAAATTCCTAATTTCTGTAACTTGTAGTAGTTTGAGATATTCGTGCACATTGTTTCATATTCTGCGTCCTTCCTACAAAATCTTGCAAAGTTCCTCAGATGTCTGTAAGACTCTTGCAAAACACAGAAACTGCAAGAAATCCTAAAATTTGTGACTGTTCCTGACGACTTCATAAAGGCTGCTGAAGGATTGCTTGCAAATTTCTCCCCACCCTTCTGGAGACTGTGCTTCCTCAGTTTCTTTCCTCAATTACTTCCTCACCTTCTGGTGAAATGCATACATTTGCTGGGATCAATAATTCTTTATAAAGTTTACAATTTCAATCCCATTGTATTTCTGCAGTTGTGATCTCAGCTTAACGCCACATGTAGGAGAAACCTTAAGAACACGTATTCACCTGCCATCCTAGGGAAATACAGCCTCAGAGGAAAAGATGCATTGCTAAACCTACTTGTTCTTCTGAAAACTCCTATCCGCATAACTTTGCATGGGAAAACAAGCGGCAAAAAGCGGCTGTGGTGGTACTGTACAGAAAAGTTTTGTGTGGGAGTTTTTGCATTAATGGGAGAAATACTAATGTCCTGGTCAGTATGAACGAAAGGTTGGTAGGATGAGCAACGATGCTGTTCATTCCACATGGATAAGAATACCTGTAGGTATAATAAAGGAAACATCAACTTTCTAACCTCGGTATTGCACACTACCTTACGCATGTCAAGGATCAGGAATAAATGTCATCTATGGGATGAAAACATTATAAATGGCCACTATGCCGCTTTTCAGTGAAGGCTTGACGTGGAACAGGCATGGGCGTAGGTGGAGTGCAACAACTTTATACAGTGGTGTCTATGTTTCCAATCAACATATACAATCCCACCTGTTTCTGTCTGTAGTTGCTGCCCAGACAACATCTGGGGAGGATTCATGGCCCAGTGCAGTTGTCTGCAGAAATCCTGGCGATCATCCACATGAATGTAATCATATATGTTTTGGTGCATTACATCAGTCTGAAACAATTACAAGAAGAAATGTTTAATTTGTAAGTGTAGTGGGGCAGGCACTTATCTTTAGGTTGATACTTTCCTTAAAACAATGACTGGTGTAAGATACCTTCAGGGCAAAGATTGATTGAGGAAAGTTATTTCAGAGGCCTCTGTTTTTCACGTCTGCTTTTTGACTTCACATCCTAAAATGATTCTTTTTATTCTGAAGTCTTTTGTGCATAGGCAAATGCGAGTCACAGAGAAGTCCAACTGGCAGCTGGTGACTTGTGGCATCCCCCAGGGACTGCTGCTGGAACCAACCCTGTTTAATTTCTTGATTAGTGAATGATGGGATAGAGTGCACTCTTAGCAGGTTTGCGGAGGGCACCAACTGGGGGGAGCAGGTCAGCTACTCAGATCTTGACAGACTGTAAAATGGGCTGGCAGAAACCTCAGGAAGNCAGAAACCTCAGGAAGTCCAACAAAGGCAAAGTTGTCTCTAATTTGGGGTACACCAGGAAAGAAAGATGTTAGCATACTGAAGTGAGCCCAGAAGAGTGCTACCAAGACACTTAAGAGGGCTGGAGCACATGACATATCAGGAGAGGAGAGAATAACAGGATTTGTTCAGCCTTGAGAAAACTTTGGGAAGAACTTACTGCTGTCTACATCAACTGAATGAGCAGGTGTAGAGAAGACAAAGCCTGACTCAGAAGAACAAAGTGGGAGGACAAGAAGCAATAGACACAAGTTGCAA
>VYZM01015989.1:226869-237762 GCA_013398915.1 Dromas ardeola
ACTGGAACACATCTTCCAGAGGGGTCACAGGAACTCAAAGCTTGACTAGCTGAGTCCCAGACCAACCTGCTCTAACTGGGTCTGCTTTGAGCTGGAAGTTGGACTAGGTGACTTCCAGAGGTCATTTCCAACTATACGGTTCTGTTATTCTGTGACTTTACAATATATTTATTATACACGGGCAGCCAGTCTTGAATAGCAGCATCTTATACTGAAATTGAAAGGAAACATTTAGCTTATTATTTTTATAATGGAACATGTTTCTGTTAACAAAAGCTTTACAAAAGGGTCAACATTGCAAAGAATTCTGTCAGATCAAAAAAAAAAAAGAAAATTAGTCTGAAATGGCACAGTAAAAAAACTTAATTTCAGTAATAGTGAATGTTTAATCAGCAGTAGAAGGATAAGGTGAAACAACATAGAATGCTGCATTTTACAAAGCCAGCTAGCAGGAGTGACTACAAGAAAGTCATTATAATGACAGTGACTAAGTATTCTAAATATTCGTTAATATTTTTACCTGATGAAACCCTAGATAGTCCACAATCGTCGAGGAGGCATAAAATATCATTCCATCTGCACTCACCACCAATGCAAAACCATTCAGTGACTAAAGAAGGGAAAAGAAAATAATTAAAAATATAATCACAAAGAGTAAAATGGCTGTACAATGTAATAATTTTAAGAACATTCTAGATACGAAAAAATTACTGCAAAAAAGTTGGACATCACATTTTTTGCAGAAAAGTCTTTGTTTTTTCTAACATGAAAAATGAATAACAATCTGGAACATGCTTTTTCCTTTTTTAAAAAAGTTAGGATAGCTAATTACAGTGAAACTACCATATTACACTACCAGTTTATTATCACTTTAAACTTTGTTTTGTTGTTAATTCATATAATTAAAAGTTCAAGAACAAGTGTCAACTACTTTTTGCTTTTAATTTAAAACATTACATTCTGTAATAATTGCTTTGAATTTATATGCATTGATACATATAGAGAATATAATAATGTCCAACAAGAAAATTAAATACATGTGCTGTTGTAGCTATGACTTTAAAACTGGACCTGTATTTTAAAGTATGGCTATTTTCTTAAGCTTCTATAAAAATACATACATAACATAATTGCATATATGCAATGAATATAAAAAGTAGGCAATAAATACTTCACTGATATAGACCAATGTTTAGTCTAGAAAAAAGCTAAATTAATTCTCATAGACTCAGTGATGCAAGGAAAGCAACCAAAGAAATGCAAAAATAAAAGTAAGGATTAAATGAAATACATGACGTAAACATTAAGATCCACCAAGCTGCACGCAGACTGACTAATTTTGCCTCTCTTCCCTTGATAAAGATTCAGTAGCGTATCTTCGCTCCAGCAGGCTTGCATTCCAAGGTAGTTTAGATGATCCTTTCCTGTGATGGTTTTGAGGTCTTTTGAGATTACAGTTCAAATAGCTGCCGATGAAATACTGCTATATTATTGTTATCCTTCCTTCACCTTTCTCTCAATTGACTGTTGTAGTGATGTGCCCATTAATCCTGAGTTAATCCTGAAGCACAATGAGGGCAGATTTTCAATTGCTCAGTAACCAGATACACTGACATATTTTTGTGAGCTTGGTTCTCTTTTCGGTTCCTAAATAAGGACCAGATTTCCCAGACTGCTCGAAGCCTGTTCCCACTGTGACAATGGTGGGCAGAATTTCAAGAGTTCAGTGCACAATAGGCTGACCTCCTCAGAAAATTTTTGGCCCCAATCATAAATGTGGAGCACCTTCGGAGATGTGGCCCAGGGGACCATACTTAGCCAAGGGCTCTGCACCTCAAAGAACCTGTGAAACGGTGACTGGAGAAATCTAGTAGAGAGACTGTAATGGCTCACCTGCATTTGGAAAGAGCTGTAGCAGCAACTGATTCAATGAAGTCAATGCTAACCATGAGTCATCGCTAAGAATAGTCAAGGGCAAACCGTGTTCAGCTCCAGGTCAGCTCCATAGATACAGATCCTTTCCAGAATAAGCGTTATCTCTGCCTAGTTGGGTTTGTGTTGAACACTAGCTATCCCTGTCGATTCTTCAAGCACAAGGAGTTGCTGGACTGGTGCTCTTTTCTCCTCTAAATAATGCCCAAATTCATCCCAGCACCTCACCAACCAGAAGGTGATGTGTCAAGATTTCTACATCTTCACATCTGTGCCTTTCACTGCGCTGAGAGGAGCCTCCGTAGATGGTATCTGTCATATCCATTTCCAGTGTCAAATGGAGACAAGAAAGCATTTTTGGCATCTTGTCTCTTTGGACTCATCTTCACAGCAATGAAACCATCAGTGATGTGATGTTAGGAATTTTATTACATTTTGAACATCTGGCAGGCCTTTTTAATTTGAACAGACTAAAAATTTCCACAAAGATAACCATAGGACATTTAAGGGAGCTCCTTCATGCGGATGCCCATGGCTGTTACCATGCACGTTCCAAAAGACCTCTGGTCCTGCCTGCGCAGCCGTGGCAAGTAGAAATTAAGAACATTAAAGAAACGTTCTTAACCTATGCAAATTCATGCACCAAGCCCTATCTGGGAAGGCTTAGAAAATGACCACAAGATCTGAATATGATCAAAGAATCTCAGACGGTATCATGCTGAACATCCTTAAAATGTGCGTTCCGTTGTCCTGCAGGCAAGGTGGACTTTTTCAGCTCCAGCAGGGAATAAATGGGGGAGCAACTGGATTGTTTTGTAAAAACAAGGATTGTTTTTATGAATCAAGAAATAAATACATCTATGGGAAAATGAATCTTCTTCATCCAACATACGGGTACATACTCTTTAGGCGCAGACGTGTACCCTAAGAGATCAGTCTCTACCCCACAGTGGAAGGCAGGGCAGCTTTTTCTTTACACAAGTTTTTCTTTCACAAAGCCAAAGTTGGGCTCTACCAGGTGCAGCAGTTTGTAAAAATGGGAAGGGGAAATGGGACCATGTGTATTTCTAAGAGTTCAGATCAGTGGACTGGCAACTACATCTGTGAGGTTGGAGGAGGTATTAAGGAAGAGTGGGAAAGAGCAAGAGGAAAGAAGTAGTGGAGGAAAAATTCAAGGAGCCATGTGTTTCAGTTAAGCCAGAAACAAGTATGGATTTGAAGGAGGTATGTAAACAAGGAGAATTACAAACTTCCCCTGCTTTTTTTTTGTTTTGTTCTCAAAATGCTGATGTCCTTTTCTGAGTTAAGATCTCTTAAGCAAACATTGCCTGGTTTTCATGACCCCAAACACAACCATCAGATGCTCTGCCCTGCAGGCAGGGAAAGCAAAACCCACTTTGATGCAACAACAACTTTTATGAAGCCACATGAAGCTATTGAGGATTAACACAAATTCCTTGTGTCTAAACCTCATTTTAGCTGGGAAACCTGCTGCTTCAACCATACTAAGAAGAGATGAGCTGGACACGGAGTAGAACTTCATAACCAGTGAGTCTTACCCGTGACTGCAAATTTTTCTGTTTTCACTATGTTACCCTAAAATGCAGTTCAATGTGAAATCTGACATCTGTAGCACAGAGGACTCTGTTCAGAGTCAAAGTTGGGCTGAGATTTATACTTTTCTTACCTAGTTACCACAGCTGGGGAAAAGGAGCAGGGTGTTTGCTAGCCCAGGCCTGGTACCCCAAAAGTGGGTAGTAGTGATTGCAAATTAGTAGGAAACCTCTCAGATAGATCTCTCAGGTATCATATACAACTCCATACTGAAGCCCTTTACAATAACACTGCACAGAAATTTTCTGCTATTTTGGCCAGAATCCTAGTGATTTGTTAGACTGAGTGGAAGAGAGAGACAGCTTTAGTCCATGAGAACGAACAAAAATGAACAAGAACGTTTTGTTCTAAGTTACTGGGTCTCACAGTAAACAGGACAACAAAGTATATGGCTCCACTTATGATTTTAAACATTCTCAGTTACTGAAATAAAATTTTCAGTGATAGCGTTCACTCATTCCCAGTGAACAGGAGGCTGCACTGGGGTGCTGTGTCAGAACCACAGCAGGAATCTGCCTGGGTTATCGATAAACTGGGGGCAAGGAAAGGGAAAGAGGACATAGACCAGCCTCATAGTTGTGCAGTCTGCGCTTCCTAATGTAAGCACGTGTCTGCCCAAACACAGAGAGGACAACACAGAGAAGTAAAGGCAGCTCTCCTCATTTCACTTTATACTTTTCAGTAGAAATAATGGAAAGCCTAAAACAGGGATCTTGGATTTAGATGAGGGAATAATCAAACTCCACAGCTCAATGTTGATGTTATTTGCTTTGTGTACAACTGGTGCTTTCTAATGAACAAAGTCCGTTTGCATCCTATCACAATTTTTAGCAATTTGCATATACTTATACAAGCACACAGGGACACACAAACATAGAAAAACACACACACACACACAGATATTAGTGTGGACATTAAAACTTTTGCAACAAAAACCAACTAACTTTGAATCTGCAAAAAATACATGGTTGTAAACTGCCATTTGGTAAACCATATGGATTCAATGACAGATGGAATTTCTAATCCAGGATAATAGCTGAAATATGTGAGACAGACTTAAGTATGTATTGTGAACATTTGTTTGTTTGTATTTGGCTTTTTAAAAACACTTACATGAGTTTTCTACATTGTACTTAAAAAATGAAATTGTGGGTTTTTTTCCCAAATGGAAAAAAAATTAAAAAAAGAGCTTGGCACCAGACAGGGGCCTGTGTTCTTTTGAAAAAACATGTACATCCAATTATGTACTCACGAAAAGCTGCACCTGCTACAGAAACAAAAAACAATTAATCTGTCAGTTCAAAGAGAGTACAACATTATTCTGGTGCCCGCAGTAGCTGTGAGATGAAAGTTATCAGTTCCTTCCATTAAAAAGTTTTTGAAACATTATTAGTCAAGAGGTTCACTTTGGGAATGAAGGCAAATATTTTGAGGAAGATAGGACTTCCTTTGGCAAGAACCTTTATATATCCTGATTTTTTTTTTCTGGCCCCATAGCAGAAAATCAGCCAGCAAATACTTCAAAGATAGTTTGGTCAAGGTCATGGCATAGTAAAAATAAGGAGGGGGGGAAAAAAAAAAGAGAGAGAGAACAAGTTCCAAGCCACATTTCTCTTATTACTCTTCCTTGAAATAAAGGAAAATTCACTAGCATTAGGTCTCCAGAGACCATGTTACTATGGTTACTAAAGTACAACAGTCAAGGCCTGCAGCCGTGCCTTGCTTTGAACAGATTTTCGAGTCACGCAACTTGGGTACTAAATTTCCAGGGTCAGTTGGCTCACAGTTTTTCTGGAACAGCTTCATTTAATAGTGGATCACTGGGTTTTTGCATCCTATGCAGGATGGGGCCATTTTCTGGTGATCTAAATAAGTAGCTATTTAAAAACTCTGGAAATGATATACTCGTTCTTGTCTTATGCATATTAGGAGGAAAATGCAGACAGTTAATGTGTCTTCTCTCTTTAACTGTATTGTTTAGTGAATCAGTATTTCTTTCCACTGGTGTTTTTAGGACTCATAATTGCTCTTCTCAAAAATCCCTCTGGAATCCCTGAGGTTCTCTTTATAAAGCAAAATGAAAAAAGAAAAAAAAAAAGAAGCTCTTACAGAACCCTGAAATAAACCCCCGCATAAAAGACTATTCAGAAATACTGTATCTGGTGACATCAGAATATGGCCTTTGCTCAACAAGTACAGTATCTCATAGCCCTCTGGACTCTCATGTATTTCTCTGATATCTACAAAGCAACTTCAAAAGGAATATTTCTGTGAGTAAGCACTATTTCGTGCAAAGGGGGAGTGGCAGAATTGTTTTTAACATTCAGTTTTGATCAAAGGCTTGTGTGTACTGCTTAGTTTTCAGGCAAGAGAAACAAACCAGAAGACGCATTTCCATCATGTGAGCCAGAGGAGGAAGTAAATCCTACAGACTGAAGCCTACAGCCATGGGTTTATACGGAAAGCCTTTCAGAGGGAAAGCATTCGATCAAATTGATTGGTTTTCATAGCAGAAATGTTTATTTTCAAATACAAAGAAATATGTACATATGATCATTATGCCCCTTTCACTATTCTTGTCTTTCCAGATAAAATGAAGTTTGCTTTCCTGCCTATCTCCTTGAGCCTGGGTATCACTTCAGGCTCCTTAAAGACAGTATGGAAATTCAGCATCTAATGCCGCGCTTCCCAAAACAGGGCCCGGAAGAATTTTCAAAGATCATTCATGAATTTGAGCCCTAGCCCTCCCATGTACTGTCGGAGGGAACAGCTGTGCCATCTGAAAGCGTGGATGATTATAAGCCATTCAGCTGGTGAAATTTCTCATTATTTCATTTTTCAGTATCCCATCACTTCTACCAAGGAATTAGGGCAACTTTGGAGAAATTTGTTTATATACTTGTCTTCAGTCTAACAAGGGAGCTGGAGGGCTGTGGCTCGTCAAGAGGCAGCAGACAAAACTGGCCTCCTGGAAATGAGTTAGGAAAAAGTAAGTCATTGGGCTCTGGTAATTGCGAGCTATAAACTTTCAAGAAAACATAGTAGTTCCCTGGAGGGTGAGACTGTAATGTGTGCACACATGTAAACGCATTTTAAACCATGGTGGTGTTGTTTTTTATATGCTTGATATGTAATAAGTATTGGACGCAACCAAGAACAGCTTTGCCTTTAAAGTTGTTTTGATTGCCTGATACAAAATTGTAAATGTAGCTTTTCTTCCCTTATGCTTTCCTTCCAAGCTCAGCTTTTGTAACAAAGCTTGCTCAGTCTGTGTCACGTCCTTGTGGCAGGGCCTCTCTTCTTTACTATATGCATGAACCTCCGATGGGCCCAGCACCTCAAAGCCAACCACTCTGCCCAAGATGGTACTGAGAAAGAAGAGCTGAAGCATAGTTTGACTTTGTATGTCCAGAATGTGATGTGGTGCACTCTAGAAAGAGATACCTCCCAATTGAACCCCATTGTTTTCACAAGTACTCAACACTAGGAATGGGAATTCAGACCGTGCTTCCAGAGCGGAGCAGTACTAATGACTAATAGCTTAAAGACAGGCTCGGGAAGGGTTTGTTGATGCAAAAGTGAATTCACAGGTGACACCAAACACCTCAGTACAAATTTGTTATATGGCATGTTTGTTTAGAATAAATTATTAACACCAACAATGCTTGCTGTTGAGGGTCAGGTTTGGTGGATTTTTTCATGTCTAATTGTAAAAAAATTCATAATTCTTTTCTTTGCATTACCAATTGGGATTTCATATGGGAAGTGAGTATATGAATACTACCTGAGATTAATGGACGTTACACAAGTATAGGAGACTCTTTGTAGTAATCTAAAGAAGAAGAATATTCAAATCATTAATTCTAAAATTGTCTGAAAAAAAAGCTTTTTTTTTTATTAATACATAGATGTATGTATCATGATTACTGGATAGTAAGTGATAGTACTTGGATGAGTAGTGTGTCATTTACCTTAGCAATTATCATGAAGGGATACTGAAGTATGACATAATCTTGTATATCTTTTCCTTTAGCTTCCTCATTAATCATGATGTTGAATTTAAAATTGTGCTCTACCAGTAATGGAACCCTACTGTCAATGCTCTTTCACAAATACTATGCCCTGGACTACACTTGGAAGCAGAAACAATCTTTATATTGATTTATGCAGTTTCTCATTTCACTTCCTCAAAAGCAGATGTTGTATTCACAGATGGAAGCAAAGCTGAGGCAATATCGTATCTTCAGTGCAAGTTCAGCCCTTCATTCTTTCGGAGTTCTGCAGCTGCTTGGGGCTTTTCAGTCTTCTCTTCAACAATTTCAATATAGAAAATGCAAGCCTGATTAATTCCATTTGAGAAGACTCAAAATGAAGCATTAATTGCTCGCTGCTCTGCACTTGTAATAATAAATTTAGTTAGGTAGCCTTTGCAATAACAAATGTAGTAAGATTACCCATTATCTTCTACAGAAATAACTTACTGAAAAGAGTCTCGAGTAATATTTATCCAACATGTTGGACAATTAGACATATATAAGTACCAAATGTCTGGAATTTTTTTTCAGTGTTATTTACATATAAGTGCATCAAGTCCTGGAGAGAAGAAGCCGCCATAATATTCCATCCACAGCTGACTTTTATTTGTACTTGCAAACTGTTTACCAGTATGAATTGCAGACATCTCTTGCTGTAAGGAATCAAAACCTAAAAGACACGATGTTGCAGCCTATATACGGTAAACAGAATGTGATGTCCTAATTTCAGAGTGCTATTTTTCTGTGTATTTAGCACTATATATTACATTTTCTAACACGGAACTATTTCAGGGGGTGGAGAAAAGAGCAAAACAACCTGTATTTCACATTCTGTTCAATAATGTATGCTAACACAGCTTTTTTAAACACCATTTCAGGTCAGTGGAGTTTTTAGGGAGCGTGGCATTCCTGAATTTGACTCTGGGAACTGTCTTACTGTTCTAGTTATCATCTTATGCATGTTTTGTGTCCTGTAAGTATCCTCTATAAAACACACCCTGCCCCACACCAGCAGCGGGTGAGAATTCTACTATTGATGTGTTATGCTGACCCAGAGGCAAGCAACACCTTCTCTCTAATCTAGACATCAGGTGGATGACAGCGGATCATCTGGAAAGAGGTAAGGATGGAAAGTTAGAGACAACTCCTCAAACCAGCAGCAACGGCTGCAAATCTTTGGCTGAGTTATATAGTTGAACCCTTCCCCAAGGCCCTTCTGCGAGCCCCTGCTTTAGTTTGAGCAGATATTTGTTTTCTTATTGCTAAAAAAAAGCCCCATCGCAGTTACTGGAGAATTGTGGGGGCACTGCAGTAACCATGGGGAGGCGGGGAGGTGCAAAACACGCTGGGAAAATGCCTGCTGTGTTCCACCATCAGCTTTTGCAGCTAGGAATCCCTAAGACAACTGCAATTACAGTGGGATACAAAAAACATCTCATTTTTCTTTTTTCTACTCATAAAATGTCAGGAACTGTTAAAATCAGAATGATGGAGATTTCTCTTGAAGTTCTTGGAACAGGAACAGAACTATTTGAAGGGTGCCTATCTGTCCTCCTGTCTCCAAATCAATACTCTATCCTTGCTAATAGGAAACAGTACACTTAATGGTCAGCGTCATGCTTTTTAATACCAGTTTTCTTTTCAGTTCAATCCCATCAAATAGCACATTCAAGTTTTATTAACTGAGGTAGGCAAAAAGTAAAATTGAAATGTACTCAAAATTTCTCATAAAATATGGAAGTTTTTCTTTTGAAACCTTCATAAACACAAAACAAAATCACTGCAAATTTGCGAAAATTCGTAAGACAACACAGTCTTGCCTGGACCTGCCTTCTTGCTCGCCCCTTCACCTTACTGAGAAGATACCAAGGCTGCAGCTCATTAGCTTTTCTGAGTTGAGAATGAGAAATATACTGGAAGCAAGTGTCAGCTGTAAATACAGATTAGGCTACTAATTTATAATTTCACTTCAGCCAGTTGAAGACCAGATAAGCAATGTAAGATTGCAATTTTCTACAATAATAGACAGGCATTATTTAAAGTGTATTTCTATTTCTTTGGTGTTTTTTTTTTTTACAATACATGACTTTACCATCTTCAAAAACAGGACACTTCCTCAACAGCAAATGCTTATGCAGTGACTTGTATGGAAGGAACGGCGCGTTATGATTGCCTGCGTTACTTGAACGCACGAAGCCCAGTTCTGGTAGCAGACTAAGTGCCAGTGCATCCATACGATGCAGTGCTCACACACAGATATTGAACCTATTGATTGGCGAGGACGGTTGCCAAGGGTTAGCTCTCTAGTCTGTGAGAGAAAAAAAACCTAACCGAGCTGAAACGGGAGAATATGTTTTGTTGGGGAGGAAGTCACGTGGCCACTGGACCGTCTCCAGAGGCACCAAAATAGCCTGAGCAGAAACAGAGGAAGCGGCTGTGAAAAGTGAGCTCGGGTGGAGTTGGCTGTGATGAACAGTCTGGAGACAGCAACAGCGGCCTGAAATTCGGATCCACATCTGGTCTGTGCCAGACTGGCACAGCTTATTGATTCTTTACCTTAACGCTGCTGATGGACAGCTTCTCTGTTCATCGGTGCGCCTGAAGTTTCTCAGCTAGGCCTCCTCATATGAGAGCAGGATTGCCTCTGCCCTGACAAATGGAAGCCAACTTTTCCCATGCCAGTGCAAACCAGAGAGTCTCTCTGCAAACCAACTGTCTCTCCTCACTGCACACCTGCGCTGGCGGCTCACAGCTTGCTCCCCCCTCACTTATAATCTGTCATTTCGTGTTGGGGAAGCTAACTACTAACTCCCATCAGTCCAACACGTTCCCCTCACCCATATGCAAGATTTGAAAACAAGCACTTAACGGTGTTTCCCATTTTGCTAAAAGGCTTCATGCAAGCCTCTGCAGAGGTACCTGATTTTTCTCCTTCAAATCCCTCCTTAAAACCCTTGCAAAAGTCCTGGCAGTGGTCAAGCTGCTCATACATTATGAGCATTGGCAATTGCGGTTACCATTTTGTTCATTATTTCCATGTGCTCTGTTGCCCATCAAAATGCATCTTTCATCACTTGTCTTATATTTAGGCTGCAAATCTGAAGGGAGAGGACTGCATCTTTTTGTTTTGCTCTGCCCCTCTGTCGAGCTGGAGGGTGCCACCGCCTGTATTGCAGAAACCTCAGTGCTGGGGCAGCACCGTGATCATTACAGTCCTAACAGTAGCACTAAGGACTGGAGGAGAGAGCAAATGGTATTTAGAGGTCACAGGCCTTTCTGTCCGGATTTGTTTGAGAAGGAAAAAAAAAAAAAA
>VYZM01015989.1:237794-301986 GCA_013398915.1 Dromas ardeola
GGAATAAGCGAGAACATTAGTTATTTGTTTAAAGGGCAACAGAAAGGATATTTTTTGCACAAAGTTGTGGCCATGCCAAATTTCAAGTCTGGATTTTAGAAATATGCCTATTTGCAAAGGAAAAAAAAAAAAAAAAAAGAGGGACCAGGGCCTCTGAAATGTTCCTTTGTGTTTTGCCTGCGCCTGGCAAGAAGAAAGTGAATGTACGCATGTGATAGAATGGCAAGTTACTCCTGACCCTATTTATGGCTCTTTTTTTCATGGCTAAATTCTCTGTAAGTCATCCCAAGTGACTAATGTCAGCTTAAATCATGTCATCTGAATTACTGGGAGAAGGTTCATGTTTGAAAACAAAGGAAAGCAAAAGGGTTGTTTGGGCAACTTTTAAAAGTTGTATTAACTGAAAAAGAAGATGCACTGAGACTATGAGCTCTTTATAAGAACTTCCTATTTTGGTGTCACCATTTTAAACCAGTAGATTAAAAGGTAAAGCATGGTATCAAAATCTAACAGGATTTACTTTAGGAGGACTGTGCTAAGAGAGTCAGCACCGTTGCTGAAAAGGAGTTCAAGACCAGAATAAATCAAAAAGTCTCTCTCTACCAGCTTTTGATTTCTGAAGTCCGTGCCTTGGTCAACAACGCACTTTGTCTGACTCCCAATTTTCCTTTTCAAGTTTAAATTGAAAAATAACAGGAAGAGTAAAACCTCTTGCTCTCAGACTGAAATTCAAACTGGAGTACCTTTTTCAAGAGCACAGTTTTATCAAGTACTGATTACATAAATCAGTTTGGAAGGAGGAAGTGGAATTACACTAACGAGTTTAAAAAAATTACAGGAAACCAAGTGGGAGAAGGGTTTCCTATGTTATTTCCTTATGCAGAGTGAAGAACAGCACCAATAGGATGTTTTCTAATGTATCATTTTCCAACTGCCTTGGAATGAAACTTGAACCCTAGTTCAAGCTGTTAGTAGAGGCCACCTGGAAATACCTTTCAGAGCCAAAACGTGCACATGCGCCTCTCTGTTCAAAGTAACTCCCAGAAAGCTTATTATTTGCAGCCACTTTTAAGGTAATGACATACCGTTAAACAATATGCTTCAAGCTGGCGTTGTATCAAATCCGGCATCCTTTACTTAGATAAAAAGTCTGACTTTCCTTGGTTTTGATTAAGAAGACTTGGGCTCTATTTGGTATTAAAGCTAATGAAAAAAAGCTTCACTGACTTCAGCGGGAACTACCAAGCAAGAACCAAAGTTTCCTATTTACAATAGTGCCCACATCCGTGATGTGGAATTAAGAGAAAATATATAAAGGACTTGTCTGTGTGATAAAGTGCATTTACCTGATTCTGCTCTCGCTTTGCAGCAATGGTCAATTCCAAGCACAAATGCTACTGGTTCAGTAGCTAGATACCTGAATTGCCTTACTTACAACATGCTACTTACAACTCGAATTAGCAAAAATCATCTGCTAAATGGTAGAACAAAAGTATGCCTACAGAACACAGAAGCTCAGTTTGAAAAATCCAACTTTAGATGATTAAGTGGTTAACGTAATGAAGCTAAGATTATTGATACCAGTGGAGAATTATAAGGGCCGCACCACCAAAACTAGCTTTCACTGTTTTCCTCCACTTCTGAAGACAGACATGATTTTGAAGAAGTTATTTTTTTATTTTTGAAGATGTTTTTTAAGATGCCAGGCATCTGACAGTCTTGGTCTAAAATTAAATAAGTTGTAATTGTAGTACTGTTTAGGAAGGGTGGAGAATGAGACCTTTGCCATAGATTAATATACAAAATGTCAATAATTTGCTTTTTCTGCCATTGGTGAAAACTAAGAGGTCTGTCCTGTGTTTGGCCGGAAGAAATGAAGTCTCTTTCACATGCAGGAGGAGATTCCAAAGCACTCAGCAGCCTGCTGCTAAGAATGTACACTGAGTGCACGGGTCTCCTGGGCATAGTCTCCTGACATGCCAAAATGAATAAAGATTGGCGTAGTTACCAGCAGATGCTCCGGAAGGGTGCGGTGGGCTGCAGAATCAGGGGGGTGCAGATGTTCCCACTGAAAAAGCAGGTGATTTCAGCATCTGAACAATGTTGTGGAGGCTTTTGTAAGCCTCTGAACCACATACAGAAAAATAGGCTATGGGTTTTTTCTCTTCGGCACACAGACATGTTGAGCCTGCAGCCACCCTTCTGGGTTGTAATTCAAGTTATGCCTGAAAGGTCCTTGCATTTCTTGCTCCCTTGCATGGGTTTTATAGTGAAAGAGCAACTAAATCCAATACCTTTTTATTCAACTATAGGTCATTATTTGTTTTTACCAGGAAAAAAGTAAATCAGGCATGCATAGCTAACTATCTCTGCTCAGGAAGAGTAAATGTACAGTGTCATTGAATAAGAAATACCAAGATAGCATGATGACTGGCATCTTCAGTGCAACCATAACGAAAAACATGAGACAAAATCACAGAAATGTGATTCTTGTGCCCTGAAGCCTGAAGAGAAGAGGACTCATGTGAAAGTCTGTCTGTGAACCGGGCAAAAGAGTGGTTTGGAATATCCTGAAAACAACATGGACCTTCCCTGAAAGAGTGTGAGCAGCCGGTGAGCACGGAAATGACAAAACAGGCCAGGTCTGGCCTTTATCAGTATTCATCAGTGAGATGGGGCATGACAGAACCAGGCAGTCTTACTCCATTAGCATCTGTTTGAGAGCTGCCTGGTTCACCCAGATTTCATTGTAATTTTTGTGACATTTTGGATATAAAACACTATTTTCACACCTGAAAAGAATTATGTCCAGTACATCTGGAGACAGAAATACAATAAATTCTATGCTGCAGCCTACAACAGTGGAACAGAAGACGAACAGACAAAAGAAAGAAGGAAGGAAGGAAAGACCATCAAGACATCTCCTTCAGCAGCGAGGACTGAGACAGAAATTTAACATCAGTGATTCTGCCATAACGAGCAGAACAACTGCAGGAGCAACTGTGGGGTGGTCAATAAAGTCCAAGTGAGAATTTTAGCAGGCTGCTGGTTCGTATATGGGTGATTGATTGCGCAAGAAGCAACGTCAGTCATGATGATGGGGCCACTGCCTGACTGCGTGCCATTGAGCAAACAAGTCCAGAGACGACCTCCCTCTCGACAAAAGACATTTAATTCTTCAGATAGGATACTACAATACATGGAAATTACACACGCATTTGGGATGAGAAATAACCTGCACAACAGTGTAGGCTCTGAGTCTGGACTTGAGACTGTGAGTGCAGCATAGCTGGGGGGAAGAGGAGGAGGTGGCAAACAGCCACGCGATGATTATTGCAATCGAAGCTATTGCCTAGATACCCACCAGTGAATCATTCTCATTCTTCCAAGTCACTATTTTATTGTGTTTCTCCACCCCATCACCCCATAAATTCTGGCTGGATTTATTGACTGCCAATACAATTTATTTTCCCACTTTTCTGGTCATGGGTTTGGCCCAATGTTCCTTAAGTGTTCAGTAACAGGCTTCAGAAACTGAATGTGGCCATTTTCTGCCAGAAGGCATGTGGCACAAGGGTTGCAATACCACCTGTCTTGGAAAATATTTTGAAATTTCAAAGTTAAAAATCATTACTGCAGTCAGCAGTTGGAGTCTGAAGAGTCCAAGGAAAGCAAAGATTGCAAGAATAGGGGATACTGGAAAAGACCATTAGTAAAATTGGGCTTTGGTTCTTAGAGCTTTGTCTGTCTTCCCTCCAATGGGAAGCAGACAGATGGCAAGAAAAAGCTCTCTTATCCAAAAGAAGTGAACTTAAAACACTGGAAGAAATTATTTATTTAGTTACCTGCTGTGCTCCACTAAAAAGTCTTTGATAAACTGGTATCATTGTTTATTCTATTATTGCTGATGAAAGCTATTTGATTATAGCTGTAAAAAATCTCTATAAAATCTTAAATAAAAAACACATGTTGTGGCAGAGGCCTTTAGAAATAAAAACCATTTTAAACATACTTTGAAGACAGCCTAATTCCACTGTTTTCTTTTAAGCTGGAAGGGGGAGTGCTGCATTATTCCAAGACTGGAGAGTCACAGATACGTTATTTACCAGTAAATAGATTTCTTGTTATTCCATATTTCTAGCTATACATAGAGCACAGTGATCATACCCACTAGGAAAAAAAAATGCAACTGTCCCTGATTTTCCATTAACATTGCAGTTAGGGACAGTATTATTCACACTTATTTTGGTGATTCAGATTATTCTGGTGTGTATTATATAAAGCCTCTAAGAGAGGTTGCAAAGTGCAAGGTGGTGTCACAAGAAGCAAAGTGGCTTTTGACAGCTGAAAAATATCTTTTGAGAGCCAATAAAGTGAACAGATTCACAAGTCAATATGCAAAGCAAGATGGTTTGCTTCTCCTTGGAAGGAATCACGAATGCGACTATTTAGTTAAAACCCGGGAGTCCCTAATAACCAACATGGTGAATTTGGTTGAACAACTAAAAAACCCACTTTTCTTCACACGCTATGGCCATTGAATGAGCATCTGAGCCAAACTCAGTCCCCAGGAAACATTCCCAGCAAGGCCTAAGGAAAATTCACCCTCTTATCCTAGGTCAGACATGCCCATAAACGAAGCCTGGTGAATACATTCATATCAACGTGAACTTAATCATCGAGTTAATGATCCACATTAGGTATGCTCCAGGATAAAAGAAGATAATATCTCCCATATATTCAAAAGGAACATGACTCCTATAGACCCTGTAATGAGCAGGCCGTTAGCATATACAGTAGTATTAGTCTCTTGTAACCTACCTGAAATTACGTATCAGTGTTCTCTCCATGGGCTCGAGGCCATAGGGCTACTGTTTGAAGATCCTTAATGATTACAACTTGTGGGCATGTAACATACACCCAACAAAACACAAACTAATGATAGGACAGCCTCATTAAAAATTAGATACTCACCATATTTATCATTTATTGTATGCCCTGTACTCCCTGTTCATTGAGAATGGTGATGACTGCAAATAATACCTGACAGCCAAACATCTCGTTTTGGCACTAGCACTAACTAATCAGATGCCTCTGTGTTACTTGCTTTGAAATACAAAATTAAAATCTTCTAAAGTATTCAGAGGAAGGAAAGCAGGGTGCCAATTTCTATTCCACAGACTTAAATGACTTACGATATTGGATCCCATGATAAAATGTCTTTTTTCTTTAATAGTATATAGCATTTATTTGCTGGAGGCCACTATTTAATTTACATTTACATGTATCTCAGAGCTGTCATGAAAACACAATTTTTATACCATGAATATTATCCTATCCAAAACAACTATACATATGTACTCTTAATCACATAGGAATTTCCAAGGACCTCAGTGTATAAAAGGCATTATTACATCATGTGTTTGAAATGCAGATGTATCTGGGATGGACTGCTGTGCTCTATCTGGTTCAGTAGTTCACAGCAGTATTAATTCTTCATCCAGATTAATGGATCCAATTCTCAATAACAGTATGGCCCCTTTATGCTGCTCTGCCAATACAAAGTCATCCTGAAGGGGATAAAAATACATAGAAGGATTAACTTTTGCACACACCGCTTCCCTCGGAGCACAGAGTTGAGGAAGTAGGATAAATTAAAATATCCCAAAATACTCTCAACTCAGATCAGAAACCTGGCAAGCTCCTGTTGGCACCATCAAAATATGGGCCAAGTATAATAAAGCTCTGCTATCACTCCAAGTGAAAAAGAACTGTGAACTGGTCCACTGGTAGTTCACTGGTAATTTTGAGGACGTAATGGTGCAAGGTACAGTTGCCCAAACAGAGACTGACCGGGGCTATCACGACTGCCAGTTTTGCTCTTGCAAGAAGCGCTCACATGTGTGATCCTTGAATGACTCGCATCAAGACCGACCATTTGCTCAATATTGCCACAAAGCATTAATCCAAATCATCAAACTAAATAAGTCAGAGCCAGAAAAGATGGCATTTTTTCACTCACTTCTAGGAGAAGTCCACCTTCTTGTACAGCAGTCTTGTTAGATACATTGTCTTCTTTTATCGTTGGGCCAACTTGCTTCTTAAAGTGCTTTTCTTGAATGGCTGTTGGAAAGAGTTATTACCAATTTAGAAATCATAACGATTAGGGCCGCTAGACTAAGATTCTTATTTAGGCATTTAACATGCATTGATTTAATTGGGAGTTACTGTCTTTGTGGTCTGGATCTCAGTTACTGACAACTTTCTTTTGCTGTGAGGGAGATAGATACATATTTGGCAGTCCAGATGTTTTTTATATGAAATATCTATCACATTTTTTATTGAACATATTTTTTCCATTAGTGTACTCTACAGAAAGCAACAACCAAAACCCACAGGAAAGAAAGAAAAGAAAGTTAGCAAGTTGTTTTGTTTATAAAAATATGTATTATGACAATATAAAGAAATGCCTGTATAGCTCAGAAGACAAGGGACTGAAATAAGTTTCTTATTTTCAGTGCCGACCTTCTTGGCATCAGAAGATTTTCAGTCTCACTTTACCCTATTCGCTTCTACATACCTCAGCCTGACTGTAAGAGTCAAGGGAATGTTCTCTAAACTGTTTCTTTTTTGAACAGAGGTTTAAAGTTTGTTTTCAGCAGGTGATTTACTATATTAAATTCATTAAATTCTCTCACTATAGATTGAAATGGCATATATTTTTCCTAATAATAATGAAAACCTTCACAGGAGTCAAAACTGGTACGTGGTCTTTCCGCACATGGGTTATCATTGCTTGATCTGAAATATCTTTGAATACTCAGATTAAAGTCTTCATATCGATATATCCCATAGAAAAATCCCTGTAATACAATCTCATTTCTGGGGATGATGAAAGAATTTCTGAGAAGGCTTACATCAGTTAACACATTTGGATCTGCATAATTTAGGGAGTATGGCAGGAACCTGTCTTTATCATTTGGTCAGTAAAAGTTAAGGAGTCAGCTTCACTCTTACTGCCCCATCCCACAGATGGGTCATACAAATACCCCGGTAGCAAAGAGAGATTGAGTTTTCTGTTTGTTTTCCTTTCCACGGAGAGAGTGAGAGAGGAGAGCATACCAGCGAGATTAGCTGGGACATTTGATACACATTGTCCCTTCCAGCCAAAGGAGAGCTGGAGCAGCCACCGCCAGAGATGGTTAATAATCCAAAAAAAGAAGGGTTGAGACGGACACGAATAGTTTATACCAAATCAGAATACGAAGAGGAGACAGCCAGCAAGCCTCCAATGCTCCTGAGCTTGCTGATAAAAGCCATGAGAATGGGATTTAAATTTTTAGTCAGATACCAAATTAAGAAAAAGGTCTACATTTTTAAATGGCTTGAATAATGTTTGTTGCAAATGACCGAGGGTATGATCTAAATGGAGTCACTTCCTTTCCAAAGGGCTGTGCAAGAGCCCCTTATCAATTTAACAGCCTGGTGAGGGACTGTTGCAAGGTACATCAGCATTTTACAACAGATGATGGCAACGCAGAACCACACTGACTAAATATCCGTGGTGTTTTTTAGCTTACATTGTAAATATTTGCCGCCAGTGATAATGTCGGTCATTACCCCAAAGCAATCATCTCAAATGTATAATTAGATGTAATAAATCTCTCCCCTGGGCATGGGAAAACACATCAGGAAAATCCCAAGCTGGCTAAACCAGATCCCTACCCACGTTTTCCAGCAAAAACGGTCTTGTGTTTTTAGACTTGTAAGCTAGGCTGCTATGAACAGAAGATTCAGATTCTTCAATCTGCATTTTCATTTTGGTATACCTTTTGAACTAAGTGGAAGGGGTCGCTTTTTCCCCTCCTGACCAGCCAAGCCTTCTGCTACGCCTGCCCATAAGAACAGACATAAGGACACTCGCAACAATAATTTTTAAAAGCCCAACCCCTATTCCAATGGCCTTTTCCAGAGTTTCCCCCCTCAGAAAAGATGTTTTTGTAATTATCGACACAGTGGTTGGCAGTCTCTGTGCAGGTTTAAGGACAGACAGGGAGGGGTGAGAGGAAACGAAGGTTTATTTTTTTGATGCGTTCTTTTGGCGTTGTGAAAATTCCGCCAGTTCGAACTTCATCGTTAGTGGAAACTATTATTTTACCCGACTGAGCAGGCCAGAGCTCCCTGCCTGTTTGTTAGCCTTCAGGCTCACACAAACACAGCAGCAGCAGCACAAGAGATGTTTGTTCCGCAGCTCGTCTGGCTACTATAAATTCCATCTCCAAATGGAAAGTATTTTAATGTTACTTTGCCAGCTAGAGTTACCCGTATGTTAGGCCACACACATCCGTTTCATAACATACCCCACTCACTGGCCTGGGCTGCAAGGAGACCCATTGCACCATCAAAGACGAACGACACCCTTCGTGCCAAGAAGAGCGAGCTCCTCAGAGACAGGGATGTTTGATCCTCGCACCTGAGGCAGCAGAGCCGTTGCTCACTGTTACCTCTTGTTCTGCCTCCCTGGAAATACTCCATTAATCCACCCAGGGCTTGGCTGATAGTGCAGAGATGGCTGAGAGGAGATGGTGACAGCCTGTCACCTGGGGAAAGCAGAGCAAGACGGGCAGAAAACCACACAGATCCCCACAACAAATTAAGGAGGAGGAGGAGGAAAAGCAAGACAGGGCAGGGTGAGGAGGGCAACTTGCAAGATGTTATCTGAGCAGGCAGAAAAACAGGGGAAAGAAAACAGAGGAGCCTAGCGATGCCCCTGTCACCACCAAGAATCAAGAGGGAGAAGTGAAGGAAAGTAAGCGCTGGTTATGACGGGTGGCTTGATAGCAACGGCCCTGATGCCAAGGCAGCTGTGATCAAGCTTAGACATTACAGAAAATAGTGGCCCTCTGGAGCAAAGGTGAAGCCTACGATGACAAAAACAAACAAGAGATGGGAGAATGCAGGAGTACTGTCTCTAGTAGGCAGGGAGGAGCAAAGTGTGGAAAGATAAAGAGCAACAAACAGCAAAGGATGACTCAGTGACCTGAGGGGAAAACTTCTGGCTGCTGGAGTTCCCATATATCAAGAGTGGGGCAAGAAAAAAACCTGATGTTGCAGGCAGTCTGATGAATGCTGCTGGCTGTAAAAAAACTGGATAGTTTCAGCCTTATGGAGCCTTGGACTGCTTTCTGTGGGAGAGGCAACACTTTGGACTAGATAGTCAGCAATTCAGCGTAGAGCCCTCACCTACCAGGTTCAAAAATGGCAAGCTGGAGGGATGGGAAGCAGGATCAGGAGAGACCTCTTTCTGAGCACAACTTATCTTGCCTGCACTTCCAGAAAACGAAATAAAACAGAAGATGGAGCTGTTCTGCCAAAGAAGATGAATGAGCATATTGATACCATAGGGTGATAAATACAAGATAGACGAGGGCTGACAGTTTTGCAAGTTTATGCGATCTGGTGAGCCTGGTGCAATCCCAGGCAACATTAAAAGCCCACAATTTTGGAAATGCTGGGTCCTACAGAAGGACAACACTGTGGAAATATACAGGGCAGCGGGGTAAAGGGGGCTAGGAGGAAGACGAGGAGGGAGAAAAAATGAAGAAAAATGGCCAATGCAATTTCCTGAAGGAAAGGTCAAAGATCTGAGGACATTGTTCCAATTTCTGATCTGAAAGAGGCGAAAGGAGTGGAAACCAATAAATAATGTAGAGTTGGTATTGACAGCTAATTAATGCGGGGGAAAAACAGTCCACAAAAGGGATGATACGTTTGGGACTGTCTCAGGCGGTGCTGCTGAGCCTCTCACAGCTGCACTGTCTCTCCCCAGAACACTGTAAAAAGCTGAGATCTCTTTCGAGCCTCCAGTTCTGATATGAGCATCGCTATCTGCATTTGCAAACCGCTTGGCTTGAAAATCAAATCTGGAATATTGTAAAGAAGAGAAAAGCTGCCTGACACTTTAAAGTCTATAGAAGTAGCATGAAACCAGACGTTCCCTTTTCCCCAGAAATAACAACATTTATTTGCTGCAGAATACTCTTTAGTTCAGAGGGATGGAAATTTCAGGACTGTCATAAAACTGTACTTTTTAAACCCATGGGATTACACTCTCCAGAGTGTTTCTGTACCTCTTCCCGCACAAGCGAAACCTTCTTTCTCCAGAAAATAATTAGCAAAATTACCTGCCAAGCTAAGCTCCGTAACAAACTAATGCATGGTCAAACTGTGTGTATACCCCAGCCACCGCAGGGACATCCCCCGGCTCGGGCTGCCCGCGTCAGGCAACGGCACAGGCGAGAAATGAGCAATGAAGGGGTGCTGTTTCTTATCGGAACACTTTGCCTGGGTTTCATTCGAGGTGTAAGAAGGGGACAGTACTGTCTGTTTCAGAGTCGGTATGATGCAGGCATATCAGTTTTAAGCCCTTCTGTGAGGAATACCTGTGAGACCACTTCCCTCCAGTGATGTCCAGGGGACAAATTGTTTCTTAAAATGGGCAGATGAAAATACCCGAATCTAGCTTGCAGGTTCAGAGATACTGCTTTATGAATATAAGTCTTACTTTTGGTAACTGTTAGTTGAAAGGAAGTGAAAACAGGGTCTTTCTTCCTGGATCTTCTAGCTGCAGGAAGGATCAGCTATGCGTGTTACCCTGAATGCTAAGAAAACAAAACAAAACAACTCGGAAACACTCGGTATGAGCAATTCTGCTTAACAAACCTACAGCCATGAACTGAAACGGTCTGTTTCCTCTTGCTGCGTTACAGAGAACACTGAGTGACAATAAGGACCAGGCTCATTAGATGCACACTGGATTTAAACAATATACAACATAAAGAACAGTTATTATACGTGGCTGAATAATATGAAAAGGATGTTTGCACTCTGAAATACCACAACACACAGGTTGCACGAACGCTCGGGGAAAGAAATCGGCACCAAAATGCACCCTGTGAATAAAAGATGTATGGCGCTCCGTCCTGTTGCGGAGGCTACCAGAACGCCAGATGAAATTATGCTAGCAATAATGCAAAGTTTTTCTTCCCAACTTAGCGGTTTTCTCAGTCTGCTTCTTCTTAAGGGATGCTTTGAAATCCGACTGCCCTTTGAAGTCTCTCGAGTACAGCATGACATTTATTTAAGGTACAACCCGAATCGTTTGCTTCCCAGATCCCGTCCCCTCTTTCTTTGCAGAACCACTTTCCCCCTTTTTCCCAGCGCGCCTCGTCCCTTCTTCCAGGCGCGGGAGGCAGGAGGGGCATCAAAGAGATGCCACGGCCCGGCAGTGGGAGCTGGTGGGGCCACCTCGGCCACCACCCTCACCACCACCACCACCACCACCCCCCTCCGGAGACCCCCGCCCAGAGGAGCCCTTTTGAAGGGGAGACGAAGGGGAGGAGAAGTCCCCGTTGCGGAGGAGGCAGGCTGCTGACTAACCCCAGCCCCGCTGTCACGCAAAGCCTGGCCGCCTGTCAATCTCCCCAGCGGCTCTGACAGGGGCCTGGCGCCCGTTCAAACCCTTGCGTGCGAGCAGACGAGCCGCATTACCCTATGAAGTATTTCATAATAACAACAGCTGTTAAATATTGATGACTCCTGGCAAGGGCTGAATGCTTTTTCGAGAAGGTTAAGCCTTCGTGTAATGGAACCTAATTCCTCATTATATACTGTATCAGATATCTGGAAGTCGCCTAAAAAAAAAGCAAAGGGGCTTAAAGGAAAGGATCAGAAAATAGCTCTCGTGCAGCAGGGAGAGGGGAGAAAACCCGCAGCGTGAGAGGTGAGGAGTGTTTCCACGAAATCAAATCCTTTTGCAAACGGTGAAAAATGCTGCCAGAGTGATCATCAAAATGCTTGATTTCGCTATATTCCACTGGTAAACCGGTTTTGTGTTTTTAGAAATTATTGCAGATGAGAGAAACTTTCTAAAACAGCGATCCGGCTGCCACTGCTGTCTATGTGTGTAAGAGTACACATGGAAAAATTTCCCTAGAAAACCAGGAAAGATGGAGAAAGCTCACATTCCTCTAGTTTTTCTACATCAGCCCTGAGAGATCTGGCTCATCAGAAGATTTAGTGGTGATCGGACATGATAATAAGGATGAGATCTCAGAAAGGGTTTCCAGCAGGTGAGAAAGGTCCACCCATTCCCAGAATAAATGCCCCCTCTTCCTCACGCTGCCCTCTAAAATCCGTCAGTCCTACCTTCTCCCTCTCCACCTAACTGTTGAGCAAGGTTGTGTCGGGAAGGGAATCAGTTCAGGGTAGGAGGTCATGATGGGCAGACCCGAGTCTTTGGGACGGAGCTGGCGTGAGGCCAGGGTAGGCAGTACCGGAGAGTCCGGCAAAAAGGCAGCGTCGGAGTCAGGGTGTGGGTGAAAGAGAAGAAACACAAACCAAGGAGTGTGTTTCTTGCCTGTGAGAAAGAGGCCTGTGTGCCTTCAGGGAATACAATTTAGATGAGGCAAGCTGAGAAGCTGAAAACAATTATAGAATCATAGGGTTGGAAGGGTCCTCTGGAGATCATCTCGTCCAACCCCCCTGCCAGAGCAGGGTCACCTTAGAGCAGGTTGCACAGGAACGCATCCAGGTGGGTTTTGAATGTCTCCAGAGACGGAGACTCCACCACCTCTCTGGGCAGCCTGTTCCAGTGCTCTGCCACCCTCAAAGTAAAGAAGTTCCTCCTCATGTTGAGATGGAACTTCCTACACTCAAGTTTGTACCCATTACCTGCTCACGTTCAGTTGCGCTTCGGTGCAAGGAGCTCCACGAAGCTTTCGGAAAGTATTTTACCTGTGAGGAACCCAGGCCTATTAATTGAGTCGGGACAGGGAATCACGCAAACTTAGGACGTTGTAGGTTGGAAGGGACCTTTGAAGGTCATCTGGTCTAACCCACCCTGATCAAAATAGAGCTTGACTTGAGTTAGAGTGCTCAGGGTTTTTGTTGAGTATCCCCAGTAAAGGACATTTCACATTCCCCCTAGGAAAACTTTCATTGTTAATTACAAAGAGGATTAATTTTGTAAGGTAAGAGCTGCTTATGGATTTAGGTGAATGGGCATTAGGATAAGTTTTGGAGGGACATTTCCTGTTTCCACAATTCTTGGTCTCTAAAAGGTGTAGAATAATTTAAGAAATGCTGAGAATGGTTAAATGGTTGTCATGAAAACTGTGTGTATATGGAGAAAGTGTGTATTAAGTTATTAGATATTCTTATAATGTTTTTGATGGTTTATTCTATCTGTATCTCACACAACTGGCCCACAAGAAAACACACTTGTATGTCGCGTTTTTATGTAGCCTGGGACTGCAACATCTCCCTTATCCCATAACTTTCAAGGGATCACAGACCCAAAGAAAAACTGTGCCTCCGTGTGAAACTGGATTGTACGCTAACTATACAAACAACAGACTCAAAAGAACTCGTCTAGAAAGTACATTTCCTCTCCGCAGCTTACTGTTGCAACCTTTCTCTCTTCATATGACTCAACAGATGATCTCCACAACAGAGAACCCCACATTGTGCATTGGCAAAGACGATATTTTAGAGATCTGTTTGCATCACTGTGAGTAAATATTTGAGTTATCAGTTGGTCTGGTAGACTATATTGGCTATAAGACTGCCAAAGACAAGCAGTCCTCCTAAATTATCCCAAGATGTAAGACTTATTCCAAGTAATTGTGTTACGTTTCATCTTCATAATTCCACTTGATTACTTACTACTTTAAGTATGATGATTTGATGATGGGAACCTATTGATTTATAGGTTCAGTCCTGGGGCCTTAATTTTATCCCTGTATTATTCCATTCTTAGTTTAATTAAGCTGTAATACATTAGCTTGTCTGGGTGTGTATTTGCTTGCACACCCTTTTGAATAAATTCATAAAAGATAAATACAAACTGGCTATTCTGTCAAACTGCAAAATGGATTGCAACCCTGAATTATTGGCAACCTCGAGTAAGAAATCTGCAAACCACTTAGTCCACTTTCAAATCAATACCCACATGCCTCATAAAAATTAAGATGATTCCAACAAATTCCTTGCCCCTTAAGTCATGAGCTTGTAAATTACATGTCCATTAATCAGAATCGAAATGTACAGCGTAAGTTTAGCGTAGAAAAAAATAAATTCAAGAGAACTATTCTGTATTTAGAAAACTTGCTTAACGTTGGTTAGTTTCAGAGTCAAGGACTTCAGAATGTACGATGTTTTGGGTTTTGTTTTGTTTGTTTTACTCCAGTTTCCATTTTCCTCTGTGACACGCTCTGAAACACTGCATGTTAAGCCAATGTAGAGGGAGTCAGACTTCACCAAACTAATCCACATTAGCCTAAGCGTACTGTAGCGTGCTCTGACCTGCCACATCCTGATTGCTTGAGTGGGATATCAGCAAATCCCACCGATCATGATATGCATACATATTCAGAGGAATAGAACATCAGGACACATTGATTCTAGGACCTATGGAGCAGATGGCCTATCAAAAGCACTTGCAGAGTTTTTCAGTTCTTCCAAGTGTCCTTCATGATGGCTTGTTGGATGAATAGCTCTTCATCTTTTCCCTTGTCCAGATATTTTAAAAAATCTGTACAGGGAAAAATAAAATTCAGGTTCTCTATATCCTCTGAATTCCCAGCACTTCGTCTCTCTATAGTCCAAGAATGTAGTCCTTTTTTGATATGGCTCATATTATTTCATTGTCCTGAGGCCATTTGATTCTCCCAATAAAAATAATATGACAATGGACATTGGGGTCCACAGCAGAGGCAGCTGCCCTTTGAGGAGAGGCTGAAACGGCTGCGACTGTTTACTGAGGAGAGAAGGATGAGGGGAGACGTAACAGAGGTTTACAAAATTGTAAAGGCAGTGGATAAGCCGGATGGCAGAACTCCTGTTCACCCAGTCCTGCAGTATGGGGACAGTGAAGTGCTCAATAACACCAGTGCCAGAATGCTTTAAAGCAGATAAAAGAAAGCCATTTTGGAGATGAGAATACCAGCCTAGATGGACCACTTGTGTGGCACAGTAGTGCCTTTCTTATGTTGCTATATTCTCGCTGCAATGCCACGACCTTGTCCACGAAATTTGTTGCAGACAGAAAATAAACAACAGATGAACAAGAGCAGCATCTGTGACGCGAAACAAAGTATATCACAGGAGCGACAATAAGAAAAATCGGAACCTTATGAGAAAGCCTGTGTGTGACTAAATTTAAGCATATGATGAAAGACCAGCTTGTGACTAATCATTGCATCCAAACAAACAAAAAAAATTTCTTTTATGATAAGCAGCCTATTGAAATAAATTTGAGTCTGAAATATTTTTCAGAAACATAATTACTGAGACCAAAATCCATTTTTACTGAAAAGACAGCTAAGAGAAAAGCTATGTGCGTTGATAAATAAGCAACTGCAGTCTACTGGAATCTTCCCCACTTTAAAAAAGGAGACTTTAAGAATTGCATCTTACAGAAGAAATGGAAGGAAGTCCTGATAACAGATTTATCTTGAGGATATCAGAACATGTTTAGTCTTTATTGGCTGCAGAAGATGTGCACCATTTTACCCTCTTCAATTTAGATCTACCGTTTAGAACATTTAGTAAATCAATCCCTGAAGACTGAAATCAAATCAACGACCAAGTGTGAAAATAAATGTAACTAGGCAAGTGTATGAGAAAGCATCTCTCCCCCCCTTCCTGATTAAATCAACCTGACAATGACTGACTTACGTGAGACTTACACGATCTTTGCTTGCCTTTTTTCATTTGATAACCTCTTTTCCAGGCCTGCTTTTCAAATAGACTATGTCCTGAGCTTCCACTCCTCAGTTTCTACTGCTCCTAGAAATGTTCCTGTCCCTTTATAATTTCATTTGCACCAGTCTGCATGGAAAGACACAGGCTAAATTCATACCTGCTAGCTCCAAGAGGGAATTTAAGTCAGTATCTCTTAGAAGAGGGTTGAAAGAGCATGTGTCAGTAGGACAGTATATCACCCAAGAGACTGTTTAAAAATAGCCAAAGCACACGATCTGGAGAGGATAAAGGAAACCTCTAAGATGAAATAAACATTACATCTAAAATATTCACGCTGAGACCTTAGTGCACAGGATGTGCATATGTTACCCAGAAAACCAGTTCTGGCTTCATCAGTTTCAGAGTTAGAAATATCGCAAGAGCCATTCCTTAATATCCGCTTTATATAGCAGCTATACAGCATCCGCTATTAAAGGCAAAGACACAGCCACATTTGCTTTCCAGTGTACTTTGGATAAGCAAACACACTTGACAGGGTAAATGCAAGAGTCTCCACCCTTGAGTCAGATGGATGCCACAGCACATGCTGCTGCACAATCACCGATGAATACACACACCCCACACAACAGGGCGCTCTCTTTCTGAGGCGGAGATGCTTTGCTTTGGTCTTTTCTGCTATCTGTGGACACTTCTATGATGAGACTGACTGTATGAAGACCTGCCTCGAGAGGTCAAATGGACCTAACGAGCTGTGGGAAAAATATGCCTGAGAGGAGGTCCTTCAGCTTTGGCCTTTCTACTTCAGGAAGTAAAAGAACGTGCCGAGACAAAATACAGGCAAATGAAACTTCAGGAACAGTATGTAAAAGTTTAAAAAAAAATTTCAGAAGTGATTTTCAGGATAATTTTAAAACACTGGACTATATTCCAGAACTTTTTGGAATGCTGAAGAAAACAAGTAACATGAAAATCTTTCCTAAATCTTACTTCAATCTTACAGAATGAAGTACAAGCCAACAGCAGGAGTCAAAAATCGAACTACCAGAACCCTAAATCGATAATGTGACTATCCCTGGATATGTTTAATGTGTTTTCGTACACATTAATGTTTTAATGATGCATTTAAAGACTAGTCCTGAAAAGCTATCCAAACAGATGGACCTTGCTCCCAACTGGAATCCCTTGTAAGTCAGAAGGCCTGCAGGGAAGACATTATGGTTTGTCCGAAAATAAATTGCTTTGCAGAACAGGAACCTTCTGCAGAATTAGAAAATGCATGCACGTGATGTGTTCAATTACTACAAGAACTTTCATTTTTCACTTCCTCACAACTGTTTTGCTTTGCCTTTTTTTCACAGCCAGGTTCCACGCTCAGAAAAAGATCCCAAGCAGATCCTAAAGACTCTAAGCTGTCCAGTAGTGGGCTTCCATGTTCTGTCCCCCTTAGCACTAGAGAAATTGAATTTTTGAAAATGCCACAGTCCTTAGGTCAACAACCTGAATTAGGACCTTCAAAATTTCTAAGCATAATGAAAAACACTATCTTTAAAAAAGGCAGGAAGGGTAATATTTAAAGCTCTAAGAATGTAAATTGTGGCCCTGCTTTGATTTGCTTTTCAATTTTTAAAAACAGAAACTACTTAGATACAGTGATAAAATTAAAAGGCAGCCACAGAGTTCTTATCAGACTTGCCCCATGTGAAGACAAGGAACAACCAAACAATGTTCTCTATTTCAGAAACAAAGTTCTAGCTAATAAAATATAACCTTTTCTCTAGTTTCAACCTTTCTGCATATGTGTCATTGACTTGAACAGGCAAGTCTGACTCCAGCGAAGGTGCCTGCCGCCTTGACTCATAGCAAGCTACCAAAGAAATAACAAGTATTCCTTATGGAATAAGGGCAGGGAACTTGTCTCCCACTCGTGAAACATATGGGACTGTGGCCTCAACTTTCAAGGCAATTAGAGCTAATTACAGCTTTCACCAAGTGATCAGTACTAGGTGAACAGTATGTATAAAGAGAATTATGATAAATAAATTACTTCCCGTGCTTATTCTGTGAAGGTCTTCTGGATGAAAACTGGTGATTTCTTACCTATGGACTGATCAGATCTGTTTTACACTCATTATGTGACAAACATCAGCTTATATTGGTTTTTCATCAGTTCTGATATGACCTTCATTGGATATACACTGTGACTTGCTGCCAGAGTCAGCCCAATAACCATTGAAACAAAACTTATTAGCGCTATGCTAAGGAAAATATTAATAGGTTTAAGGCAGAAAACGTGCATTGCAAATTGCAAAAAGCGAAAGCAAAGATGCTTTTGTACATATTGTTAAAAAATGTTCAAGTTAAGCGGAGAAAATGTATATTCTAGACCCGACTGTTTTAAGCCGAGTATTTTTCAGAGGAATCTTTAAAGCCTTATTAGATGAACGCTGCATCCAAAAGAGGAAGGTTTTTTCTCCTGCCGGGGCAGATTTGCAGGGAGGAGGCTCATTTCTGCCTTGCTGGTCTGGCAGGCAGCAGAGCTCTATTCCTCTGATCAAGAGATCACTTTCATAACCACTTCTCTGAGGTCACAAATGAGTCTGCTGCAGTCACGCAACCCCTCGCCTACCAGAGCTTACTACAACAATACAGGTTCACGGAAACCTTTTAAAGAGGCAGCCCATCCTTTCGACCCACGCAGGAAGAAGGCACGCGGCTCGTTAACGCCCGGGCTTCCCCCAAACTTGTCATGGGGACTATTTCATTTCAGTTGGAGCGGGGAAGAAATGTACAGCTTGGAGTTTTCTCTGGATGGAGTCATGTTGCCCGAGTAGAATCGAATAAAAAGTTAAGATAAATAGCTCTACAATTCTCTTAAACCATACTGGCAGCTTTTTTAAATATTTGTTCATCCCATTCCTTTTTACTGTCCTAAAGGTCCATGTCTGCCTACCATGTGCTACTGTGAATTATGCTAATTAAGATATTTAAAAGCCGTGGTAAACAGTCAAACGAGCATTAGATTCAATAAAGAACAGATACGATTGCCCTGAATTGAACACTGCCCTGCCGCGGTGTTAGAAACACGAACGACACAGAAATGGTAGATCAGGAAATAGGGTTACTATCAAAAATTTATTCTGAAGAAATGCTATGAAAATCTAATGACTACTAGTTACAGCTTGTTTCTAGGACAGAAAAGCCTATTTTATATTTTAGCTGACCGTGTCCCACAAGTGAGCTACATACTAATCTGTTGTATGGACGTGCCTTGTAGGTGGTAGCTGGAATGGCCTTTGGGTGATGGGGGGCAGGTGGGAATTTAAAGAAAAAAGTTAAAAATATCTTTCCTCTTACGATAAATCAACTCTACCCAATGAAGGGGGGGGAGGAGGGGGGGCACTGGCCTATTTTCACAAGCAGTTAGCGCTATGAAAGCAACCGTTGTTATTCCATCATGAATTATTTGCACTAATTACCCGAAATAAAGTTTCCGAAAGCTGTTAAATTACTTTAGAGCCTACAATTTAAAAAAACTAAGTTGGCTGTATTGCTCATTGACATTTTACGCAGATTAGTATACAGACACATTTCATTTAAAGGCAGCACAAACAGGCTTGCCCAAACCAGCTTTATAATCCAGCTTAAATAAGTAACAAAAGCAATGAGGGCACAGCGTTAAACCCGTTGAGGACTCACGGTGTGAGCCGAGATGACTCGTTTGCACACTGTCCCGCAAGTTCACTGTTATTATTAGTCGTGCTGGCCAGGTGAAAGCTCGTTCAGGTGCGCCCACACATGCCACAGACGGCTTCAGGGACTCTGGAGATGCACCCACAGGTTGTGAAGTGCCCTTGGCTTCATCCAAAGGGATATTCAGGCTTGACCTTGATGTGTATCTTCACCCAGCTCAAGCCGTGGGAGATGTCCCCTCCCATCTGCACGGCAATTTGCTGTTTACACAAAAGATGACCTCCCGGTCTAACTTTGATATGAAACTAATGACACCCCAAAATCAGCCTTGTCTCTGCTCCGAGTCTTGCCTATATTTATGGAAGGGAATTAGGCTAGAAACTGGACAAGGGATTGTGAGGTTACTGCTGGTGGACCTTGCCGTCAGAGCCTGGCGCACTCACGTCGTGGGTGGAAAGTCAGGGCAGCGAGGCAGGCTCAGCCTCAGACGATGAGCATCACCACAGTTTCTCAGCTCGGACAAAGTGCTGGTGGAGGTGATGAGACAGAGATGCTGATCTATAAAGGGAGGGTGTTGACAGTCTCCAGAGTGACCTTGATGGTAACAGTACCAGTGTAGACAAGGCCGCAGGCATTTTTGAAGACAGCCCATAGTTTCTGAAGATGTTGCCCTGACTCTTATGTTACTGATTTGTGCCCATTCACTTACCACTACAACAACTCCCCATGGAAATGAAAAAGATACAAGGTCAACTCCTGCCTAAACAAAGAGATGTGACTTTGTCCCCGTTTATGAACTTTGGCTAGACCACAAGAAGTTTATCCAAAGTGAAAGAGCGTTGGATGCTAATGCAAGTATGTAATTAACACAGCAATTTTTCCTTTCTAGTTATGGAAAGAGATACATGAGAATACCATTGTGCTACTTTACCTTTACAAACAAATTATACTGTTCTTCTGGAGGCAGTTGGTGAAAAAATAATTGGTAACAGCAGGAATGAGTTTACATATGGGTATATCAGGGTAAACAGCTGCTAGCATACTTACTGCTCAGCTCTGTTCTGCACGGCAGTCTGGCCACAGAGCTGATACCTAAAAGGTCTTGCCTTACTGAGAGTCCTTTTTATATTCCTTATTGTATGAAAATAAAATATTTGCGATCTTTTTTCAAGAATATGATCTCTTCTACTCAAAGACAGTGTGGTCAATTGCTCCATTTTCTAAGGAGATGCACGAAGGCATCTAATACTTGTGCCTAAGTGCCATTGGATCTGCAATTCTAGAGAAAGAATTGGTCAATAATTTAGTATAGTGAAATCAGGATAAACAATGACCTCTAATATGCCAGTTTCCAAATAATTACTGCAAGCTTTCCTCATTCCCTCACAGCTCTAAAACTTGCACTTGACAGTCAAAGAAAGATCTGTACACCACCTATATATATAAAAGAGAACATGCAGACAGTAATCTGGATTAGCTGCAAATCTGACTTTACATTATTTTTTTAGTCCTTTTGTGAAGTTTATTTAATTTTAAGATTACCCAGAGAAATATAATCCAGCTCACTTATACTTCAACTAATAATCCAAAATAAAACGATTTCAAATTAGTGTAATATAAATCATTATTTAATAAATGAATTGACTTTAAATAGCTGCTAAGAGGTATTCTTTCATTAGAAATAAGTTTAAGTACGGTGAGAAATTACAGTAATTACAGTCAAGCTTTAAGGATTCTTGAGTAACTCAGTTACAAAAATTATAGCAAGCATGTTCAAAAAAACCCTTCTGCCCTCACCCTCTTCCTGCTGCCCCAACATACTGTACATACTTGATGTTCAGCTACTTTTCTACCATGGCCCAGTGCTTTCCAGCCAGTTTTTGCCTGGAAGTGGAGGAAAAAAGTGTTCTGTTACTGCAATGTAAATGAAGTTCTTGCTTGGCCAGAACTGCTGAAGGATACCCGGCACTATCCAAGTAGAAGGCAGATTAAAGAGGACAGCAAACGGTGCAGCTGCAGAAATTAGTTTAAAGCAAGTTGCTGTGACTGAGCCTCCCGCACGTGGTGGTCCATACAACCTCTCCCAGCATGGCACAGCCTTTGCCTGACATTGCAGGATGAGAAAAGGAGCTGGAGTGCCTAAACGGAGCGCCCCGGCCAAGGCAAGGCAGGCAGGAGTCGCTGGAGTCGAGGCAGGACGGGGTAGGCTGGGAACGGGGCAGCTGGAACATTCTTATGCCTGATGTATTTTCCACTGCCCAGATGTTCCCCAGTTGACATGAGCTGTAAGACACTGGATGCGCCAGTCCCGGAGGGTGTTCTGACCCCTGGGAAGCGCTAAAGAGGCCCAGGCTTGCCCAGCATCGAGGAGGCACAAAGGTATTTTGAAGCTCTGATCGTCTCTTCTCCCACTCGGTCCCCATGCCAAGTTCAGCTGTGGTGCGGGAACTCAGCTGTGGCGCAAGATTCATTTTGTACATTAACCCGATGAGCTAAAATACCATCTGAGACCAACATGTAGTTAATTGCTGTGAGAACAAAACTTTGAATTTCCTGACCTATTCAAAGTTTGAATTTCCCATTAACTCCCCACTCCCATACTAACAGATGGTATACAGGGTGCAGTTTCAAAACTCCCTGCGTCGGAGCATACGCAAAGAGAACAAGACGGGCTGAACTGCACACCCCTGGAAACCTGCTCTTTATATGCAGAATGGCAAACTTCTATATAAATCAGTTAAGGTGCCCAGGCGGTGTCCCCCCGCTTCCACGCAGATAATCCTGGCTGAAACTCTTACGCCAAAGCTGTCCCTGCCATGGGGAGCTGGAAAAGCACTGGTTAGCAGAGCTGACTCATCAGCTGACTAGCCCACAACATCAGCCACAAAGGACCAAGAATGCTGGTGGTGGCATGAAGCGTGTGGGTGGGAGCAAGGAATAAGCAATCATCTGGCAGCCTAATGCAGTAGGGAGGGTTGACAACAATTCGTTATTTATTCCCCCCCTCCCGCCCTAAGGCTTCATCCCTCCGCTGCAGTGATTCTCATCATCTTGACGCTGTGGTAGGGCTCTGTGTAGGGGAGGGAATGAAAGGTACATCCCCTCCCTGTGGCCCATGCAATGAAAGCATCAGCGGGCTATCTGAGCTCAACACACCCAGACCACATAGGGCAAAAGGCCCTCATGGAGGGGAATGGAAAAGAGGTTTGCCTGGTCCTTCTTTCACCCAACAGAAGACGAGAACAATGTCTTACTAGCAAAAAAAAAAAAAAAGACAGCATCGCTTTCCCACCAAAGTCGGTCTGTTGGTATAGAGAAGAGATGGAGATCTAGTTCTGGAACGGCAGAGGGCAGATATAAGAAGAACCTTGGGGATGAAGCGAGAAATACAGGGAAAAGGGAGAATGTTGTAGCAAAGATGGGAAAAGAGGTTAAAAAAAAAGCTATATGGAGATAACAAGAAAATCTACAGGTGAGGAAGATGCAAAAAAGACAAGCATTTAAAAAGAGGTGGGGTGGGTTATCTCTAGAAAGGCTGCTAGAGAAAAATAGGTGGAAAATATTTCTCAAAGGTTTTGGAAGAAAACAGATTAACAAACTACAGACGCTGAAACAGGGAAGGAAAGTCACCAAGGTAAACAGCAAAAGCACATTCAGGAAAAATAAAAATGGCAGATTTAATTAAAAGCTTGACACGAAAGTACACTGATAAAATCCCCCCAGTTGTTCACATGTATCCCATTATCTCCATGTATATCTGAGTTCACTTTCCAGAGTTCTTTCCCTCCAGCAGCCTGCTACCACTGTGAATCTGGCTGCAATATGGCTAGCTGGTGCCCATTTTACCTAGCATGAAACACTCTCCAACCAAATTACTGGAGTGGCGAAGGTGTGAGCTCACCCCTCCCAGGCTTCAACCTTTTCAATGGAATTTTTGCTTTGATTCCTAAAAATACATTTAACTTCAGGCAATGCAGTTTTCAAAACGCTGGGCCAGCTTCTGAAGGCCTGACTTGTATTACTCCACTAATGCCAAAGTTATGTGAAACATAGCAAGGAATTAAGGACCTGACCAGTTGTCTTTATGTTTCCCTTCCGACCAAACCTGTTGTTTTTGGAGAACGGGCTTTTTGCCTGGATTTTGCCTAGAGTAGGTCTTTCCTGGCAGATTGCCTCAGTGGGCAGAAGATTAGGTTTCCCACTGTCCTCTTCATTGTTGGAAAGTTTCTGTTGCATTTCCCAGTCTCCACTACAGGCATTTCAGGCCTTAAAAGTCTTCCCCAACATGTTTTTCACATGCTGCTGTGTGTATCGTTTGGCAAGAGAGCGATGGAGAGTCACAGCAGTGTAGTTTGCCATTGCAGCTTCTCTCTAGATGGATAAACCATTCTACTTTATTTCCAGAACTAAAACCAAGCTAGCTGAACATTATATTCAAAGATTCAGAAGATGGAATATCTGCTAAAGCTAGAATATCTAAAGTAAGCACCCTCCAGACCTCTGTCTGGAGACCGTGACTTGACTAGATAAAGACAACAAAGAAACAATAAAGAAACTCCTCTTTTTCAAATGATCTCTTCGAACTTAGTGCCCCTGCAGCGTTGCTGCAAGGGGCACGTCCTCTGTCCAGAAACTGACCTCTCCTCCCACCTCGTTCTGCCAGAGGTGATTATCTCAGTCACGCTACTGGTTTTAAAGACATTATCAATTACCACCATCACACTTACAAGGTGTGATCGCGAAGCAAACCTTCAAACTGACATTATCTCTGCTTTCCTAGCCACCAGTCAGCAGCAACAAATGTAGGCTGGATCACTGTCCCCAGATAATACGGCACTTACTGCCAAATATATTAAATATTTTTAAAGCGCTTGCTAGCATCAATAAGAATGAAGACTGAATATTGCAATGCGTAATACCTTCAAACTCTCTGCCATGTCACCAAGTATATATTTGGCTTACATGAAAGAACTCTTCCCTTAAACAGGTATATAAAGCTCTGTTTCTAGAGTGTAATTATTATACAGTTCTGATGGTTCTGAAGTGTTGAAAACAATCAATTCCTGTTGAACACATAGTAATTTGAGAGCACTTTGCAGCTTGCATGACTGAGCCTTTAATAACTATTAGAATCATAGAATCATAGAATCATAGGGTTGGAAGGGACCTCTGGAGATCATCTCGTCCAACCCCCCTGCCAGAGCAGGGTCACCTTAGAGCAGGTTGCACAGGAACGCGTCCAGGCGGGTTTTGAATGTCTCCAGAGATGGAGACTCCACCCCCTCTCTGGGCAGCCTGTTCCAGTGCTCTGCCCCCCTCAAAGGAAAGAAGTTCCTCCTCGTGTTTAGGTGGAACTTCCTATGCTCAAGTTTGTACCCATTACTTCTTGTCCTGTTGCCGGGCACCATTGAAAAGAGCCTGGCCCCATTCTCCTGACACCCACCCTTTAAGTATTTGTATGCATTAATAAGGTCACCCCTCAGCCGTCTCTTTTCCAGACTAAACAGACCCAATTCCCTCAGCCTTTCCTCATAAGAGAGGTGTTCCAGTCCCCTAATCATCTTGGTAGCCCTATGCTGTACCCTCTCCAGCAGTTCCCTGTCCTTCTTGAGCTGGGGAGCCCAGAACTGGACACAGTACTCCAGGTGTGGCCTCACCAAGGCAGAGTAGAGGGGGAGGAAGTTACTTATTAAAGTAACTCCTGTAATTTTAAACATCTCTAATTTCCTCACACAAATATTACTTGTTTTGAGATGTTTTCCATATGCAGCCATGTAGATTAAGACATGAAAAAGTATGGAAAGAAGAAATGCAATTCCATTTTTCTCCACTTACTGTCTTAGCCCTTATAATAATATATTGGAATATTTTCCACATAAATCCTTACATTCATCAGTTCAAGATGTATTATCTAGGTTAGATTACATCTCCTCTCAAGAAATGTTTTCATAAAGTATTATTTATTGAGCCATTTTCCGTATGAGGTTTATAGGGGTCATTTGATGGCACAGTATCATTTTAATAAATTATTTGCGAAAAAATACAGAGTTTTTGTGACAAGTTTTCAGTGACACTGATATACAACATAATATTAACACAGAGAAGATAGCATTTTCTGTACAGGTGTTGAAACACTCCAGGGAACATGTAAGATTAATATAAGGTGACATGTATCTTTTGCAACTATACAATTAGTAAAGTGGTTATGAAATTGTTAATGGACTAGAAATAGAAAACTTAAAATATGCTGGGCTTTGATTTAGATCTGATCTTTGCTTGTTTTCAATCCTCTTCTCTCAACTTCTTTCAGCTGTTTCCAATCTGTAAGTAGCCAATTCGTGTTGCAGGTTCAGAGGTAAATGGGAATAGCGGACACTTTATTCATTATAACAAGAAACTGTACAGGCAGAGATTTACTTCCTATATATACCTTCAACTTGATATACTCCGTGCAGCTATAAAAAGGGAATGCATTGAGGGGATTTCAATGGGATTTTAGGGACACAGTAAATCCATGTGATATGTGTTTGGCAAGACTGTTACATAGCATCAAACTTTCGCAGAAGAAATTATGAGCTTCTTTGAAGGAAGTTTTAAAGTATGTTTTAACTTCTCTTAGTAGGCATTTAATTTAGTTTATTGATACGCATTCTGCTTCCACTTGTACTCATATAGATGTCAAGATTTTAGAAAATATATCAATTGTGCTATCTACATAATTGCAATAAAAGTTATAATCAAATGAATTTATAAAGGGAAATCTGTTCTGCCTCATCTAAAAAAATTATTTCATTTCATGATGGTGAATGTTCAGAGCACTAGTTTGCTACCGCTACACTAGATAGAGAAGAAAAGCATCTCTGTCAGTTGGGATTTTCCTTCCAATAACATAAAAAAGACACTAGACCAAATATAATTAAATGAAAACAAGTCCTTCATAGTAATCCATTGAGCCAAACTGTAGAATTAATCATAGAGCAAAATGAGGTAAGCTTTGCAGATACCAGTTCCCATCTCCTGTTTTATGATTTCCAAGCATCTAAATAAGATCTAGTCACAGCCTAGGAAGACAGATGTCTTGCACAGATTCAGCTGTATAAATCATGTGATAAATCATAAGCTTTTGGGTTTGACTAAATCATCAATTTATTTATTTACTTTCATACTTCTATAAACCTCCCAGCCATCTGTAGCTCTGCTTATAACTAAGAAGATTTTTGTGCAGGAGGAATTGGTGGATGATACTAGCATGATTTCAAGAAGGGTGTTTCATCCATACAGGGCAACGTGAAGAAAATGAACAATGGCTGTAGGAGAAAGAGTTAAAGCTATAGGAAGAGGAGGGAGGATTGATAAGAATAAAGTCTTGATAGGCAAGGATTATTACGATTACATGTCCTTAATAGGAAAAAGCTGGGCATAGAGATGCCCACAGAGGTGGCAAACCAAGTTGCTCATTCAGAGAAATGGGCAAGAAAGAGAAGCTATTAGCTATGATTTCTGTGGAGCACAATTGCCGGTGATGTCAGGAAGGCCTGTGATACAGAGGTTACAAAACAAGGAAGATACAAGTTTTGGACAACAGCCTTTGCATCATGTTCAGAAATGAAGTTACGGTCCAGAAATGGTGGAAGGGGACATCTTGTCCTATAGAGGCTATAGGCTATACAGGTAAGATGGAGAGAGAGGGCAGAGTGTGGCCTCGGACAGTCTCCAGAGAGGTGCCTGATGCCCAGGGCTGAGGCTGTCCCCAGTGTACCCCAGATGCCTTGCTCCTGGCTGCAGTGGTGGGACAGGCCCTGGCTGGGAGGCCCTGATGGACACCATGGGGAGCCTCCATCCCTTAGGGAGCAGCCAGCTCTTACAGCACCCTGACAGGTGCTTCTGACAGTGGATGCTGGAGCAGCACTGCTGTCAGCAACCAAACGGACAGAGTTTTAGTAGGAAAGGAAGGAAGCACCGATCTTGTCCATGGGCAGCATTCAGACAAAGATATGCCAAGCTGTTTTGGAAATTATCCAACTAGGAAGACTGAAAGGCATGAACTGAAGAGACTTCAGCCTTCTCCAAGACTGTGAGGGCTGGTCAGAATGTGGAAAATCAATTATTAAAGAAATCCTGAGAAATGGTGTCTGTGGGGTTATCTGATAATGTCCTTCCATGTCAACACTGAACAAATGCCTCAGACTGCTACTCAGAGAAGACGTCACCGCTGAGTGCTACATGACGTAAAATAAGAGCTTCCAGTTGTTGGCACACATTTTCTGGAGTAGTAACTAGGTTAACCAGGGCTGCCTACCTGAATTTTAGTGAGGTGTTTTGTTTATTGCTAGCATTTAATTTAGATTTCATTTTCTTGTTTTAAACTCATTTAAAACTCCAAGAAAAAAAAAAAAAACATATACCCCAAGTACATTCAAAAAAGTCAATAAAATGCTATCAGTAAATAAAGTTTAAATTGAATTTATCAGAGACTAAATAAAATCTTAAAAAGACAAAATGAATTACAGAAAATCCTCAGGCCACTTCTTTGCCCTGCCCTCTTCCGTGTTTTGGTATCCTCTTGTCCCTGCGTTTAGTCATTCCAGTGGATCTTTAGCACCATTAGAGATGGAAAGACACTTGGCCCCTCAGAACAAAAAACTAGTCACTCACTGACAAAGCATGCATCTACCTAGTCTAAGACAGGAAACAACAGACACATACAGACGACGCAGAGGGAGCAATACAAAAACCCACTAAGACAATACTGATGCACATGACAGGCAGTGGTCTCAGAGTTTCGCTGGCCTAACAATTAGCGAGCCTTTGGGGAGCAGAACAAGAAAGACGTTTTTTGAAATAAAACTCCTGAAAGTAGATAATAAAACACATCTGTGAGTGGTTAATAGATAGAAGCAGCACAGCATTTATACGAAAATCCAGTAAGTAGATGATGGAAGCCAGTTAAGGGTCTGGCTATTAATCTCAGTCCTCTCCCCTCCAGCCTACCCTACGCCTTCCTACCCCCCCCCCCTCCCCATCCAGCTTGACTACAACTAGTAAACCTATCTTTATATGTGACTTGATCTATATTAGGTATGAATTCCAGTTGAAAATCATAATAGGGAAAAGTGCTGGTAAGTGCAATTTAAAATAATATAATTTTGTCTAGTCTTGGCACATCTTTGCAATCTCCACATTTCCCCTGCCCCCATGTTTAGCTTTCAGACTGCGTCTCATGAACTTCTCAGGGTCCCAGCAACCACCATGCACTGCTAGTGAGGCGTATGAGACAGCATTTCAGAATTTCATGAGCTGGCTCTATAAGACTATTACGAAGTCCAAAAGCTAAATAGTAGTCTTGTAATTCAAATTATTTTTAAAACGTCTTAGAAAGAAAGCAGTGGTTTAGATTTACATCTGAATGGCAAGCTCTTAATTCAAGATATTAATGGGTTTGCCTTCCCTAAAGTCTCATCAGAAATCATTCCTGACTGTACTTACACTACTCTGGAAGAGTTGTCTTCATAGGAGATATGACACACTGTCATATGGTTCTTACCCATCTCCATCCATGCTGCTATCTAGCAAATGGCCTTATGACAGCTTACCGGGTTTTACCTGAAAATGTGATAAATGACAAGCAGGAGGGACCTGTATGCACTGAAACATGTGCTCTCGTTTGGTCTGAGCCTACACTTGCAGCTTTCCATCTCCATGGACCACAAGTGTCACCCTGAGATCCACTTTGGCATAGCCAATATAATTGTACAGACTCAAAAGATCGGAGCTACCTGATCTGGCAAGCACCAGAGAGGTATGTCCGCACTGAACATGATGGAGTGTAGCACAGAGGTCTTCAGGCTAGCTCAAAGGATATTGGTATGGGCACACAGTTTCTTATGCTGCTACATGGAGATAACAGGAGCTTGGAAAAAAGTGTGGTTGTATTGGGGTGGCAAGGCACATACTCTAGTAAACTATGCCTCTCAGAAGGACTAATTCACATGGGTTTATCCCCAAAGTGACATAGCCACTCTGCGTCTTGCTATAGCACTCTAACATCTGCATCGTTTCAGAGTTCTCTGCAGAGAGCTTCACCATGTGCTGTAAGCCAAAAGTGAGGCAGTAGCAAAGCAAGAACAGAAACCAGGAGGACAGTCTCCCACACTGTTCTCTAGCCTAAAGCTATTCGTCCTATTTGTCTTCAAAGCGCTATGCAATTACATTATGCCAAGCTAAATTCCTTATTCTGTTGGATAAGAGGCATTGTCTTTCCTTTAAAACATATCTGTGTTTAAAATAAGAAACAAAGTAAATCATTTTCTTGACAGTAAAGAAACACATTTCCTCTCAGAGATGGTAATCACTCGTGAAGCTGAGAACAAGTGTAAACCAGGCCAAAGTTCAAGTCTGAGGGAATGCTTTCCTACCTCCCATCCACTGCAGCAGTGCTTAGGACAGAATTATTGCTAGGACCTTCTACGGTCACTGCGATTGCTAGCAACTTCTGGAGTAAAACTACAATCTTTCCTCCTGATGAAAACCAATCTTGTTTCCATATCCAAGGAAGACTTGGGTTGCAGTCGAACTAAACTTTATGCTAAGTTCATTCTCAGTCTCCATCATCCGAACACAATTTAACTCAAGAAAATGAGGTCAGTAAAAGTTTATTCATCATAGCGTAGGATAATAGAATTTGATCCACAGGGGACTATAAAGGTATTTCAACGGCTGGTACAAGGCTGGGCCAAGAAGGGTCTTAGCTGCAGAGGAAGGACTGAAGAAGCACAGTGCTCGAGCAAGATGACCACCACTGAATACAAAAGACAGTACATATATCAGTCTACTGGATTAGATGGGCCCAGTTTTTTCCTTGCCACATACCTGCATTTATTTACATCAATGCTACATGAGATGCAATGTGTGAGCTAATCAAATGCAACTGAGCATAAAAGCCTGCCAAATCAGAATGGTTAAAAATGACCAAGTAAGCTGGAGAAAGATAAGGACCCACACTTAACAACTCGAAGTATTTTGGGGACTTCCCCTAGCATTGAACAAATATAGCAGCTGTGGTTTGTGGGAACACCTATAAAACCAGACACTGTGTGTGCCTGTGACCATGTTGTCTGGTTCTGAGTGTACTTCTACTATTGCTTGAAACAGTGGAATTCTTCCAGTGCCAAATGCCCGCAGGAGAAATCTAACAGTCAAAGATTTCTCCCCCGTCACTTCTCATTTCCAGCTCCCTGGTTTTATAATCAGACTTGCCAACGCCAGGAGAAAGACTGAGGCTTACAGGGATGTTCACTTGAATGGCATCCAACAACAGAAAAGTGGTATAAGATACAGATCCAGAGTCACAAGAGGAAGTTGTGCAGGAAGAATCATCATGATGGTATACCTCCCAAAGACAGCACAAGGTCTATCAAGTCCAGCCCTCTTTGTGCAGATGACTGACTCAGCCTAACAGCTCTGAGCTTGTGAGGTCTGATAATATGAACAACCCACAGCACACGGCACGAGTATCCAAGGAATACCAGGAAAGACCTGACATTTATAACTATGGTCCTTTATTTGCCATTACTCAAAAAAAAAAGGTATGGAATTTAGAGCCAGGCTCAGAATATGACACTTAACATAGTGTTGCACTAACAGGTTCCCTTGGTCTTCAAAGGTGACAGGAATTCAAGCAATTTAAGAGTCCTCTTGTTCTTTCTGAATATAGGCTTATTCTGAAGTAAATCCTGCTTGTAAATCTACTCTCCTTCTCCTACAAAACCCATCTTGTTTGCAAGAAACTAAAGAGAAAGCCAACTAGCAGAAGGAGGTCCATCCTCTTACAACAAAGCTCAAAGAGGAGATATGGTCCTCTTCCAAGAGTCAGCAAAGGTCTCCACAGGGTCAGAGAGATCTCCAGGTTAGCCCAGAGGACGTGTAGTGCAAAACAGCCTCAGGTATTTGTTACACGGAATGAATGGTGTCCCCAGAAAACATGGGGAAAAGAAAAAAGTGAAGCATTGGTATAAACAATATGTCACAATAAAATAGTCTCTCTGGCAATTAAAAATGGCAAAAAAATCTAATAAAAATTATCCACTGTTTGAAAATGGATGCTGTAGGGGAGAGTCAATGTGCAGCTGCTTCTCCAGAAACGAGTCCTGCCAGATCTCAGGAGTGAATATATGCAGCTAGCCTGCTTAAAGTCTTGACACTTGTACAAAAATTTCACTGATGTAGTATTTTAGCACTTGATTAGGTAATGACTTGCAGACAGTAGGTCTTCCTTCAAGGATTTACTTACATACCACTTATGCAGCAGAACACTTTTTCCTCTTTTCAATTGCTATGTTGTTATGAAGATGGTAAAATTAGAGAGCAGTTGAGAGTGGAAAATGTTTCTTTCATGAACACTCCCTTTTTGGCTGAAACACTCTGAATGCCGTGGTAATTTGAATCCGATGATTCAATCCAGTCACAGGAATAACCTTACCTGTTACACACTCTGACCATGAAGGTTCCTTCTCAGTGCAAGTCATTGAATATGCTGCCCTAAGAAACCTAAACAGCCTAAATGCTTATAGACAATCAAATAAGCTAAGACTGTGGACTACAGCAACACATACCCTAAAGACATTTTGTATGTGTACAAAAAGAAAAGTCCTTATTTCTCTTTCAAGAAATAAATCATTTAGGCATTCAGTTTCAGAGGACAGCACTGGGAGTGCTCTAAATCAGTAGAATATGTCTTTAAAAAACAAACTTGTTAAACTGTTCAGTTATGTTGGGGACTTTTTGACTCAAGGTAACAGCTTCAACCCTAACTAAGCAGAAAACCACAAGTGGAATCCAGGATTTATAATTCAAAGTACAGGTTTCATCAAAAACTAGAGGCTTGTTGATAATCTGAAAGCCTCTTATTATTTCCATAATGGAACTCAATACATAAATCATACCAAGTAAAGATCAGTGGGAGTGAACAGATGGAGTCAAGAAGGTATAATTCCATGACTGTTGATTTAGGCATTTTATCCTGTTCTCAGTGTAGACTCTCTTACAATCTTTACCTGTATTTCAGATCTTTTATTATTTTACTTTTCCTATATCTGTTCTAAATATATCCAGTACGAAGGACCTGGAAAGAGTCCAATGAAAGGACACGAAGATGCTGAATGGACTGGAGCATCTCTCCTGTGAGGAGAGGCTGGGAGCCTGAAGAAGAGAATGCTCAGATGGGATCTCATCAGCATGTATAGATATCTGAAGGAAGGGTGTAAAGAAGAGGGAGCCAGGCTCTTTTCAGTGGTGCCCAGTGACAGGATCAGAGGCAATGGGCACAAACTGAAGCACAGGATTCCTGAAGAAGCACGGGCACAGATTGCTCAGAGAGGTTGTGCAGTCTCCTTCCTTGGAGATATTCAAAAGCAATTTGGACGTGGTCCTGGGAAACTGGCCCTAGGTGGCCCTGCCTGAGCAGGGGGGTTGGACCAGATGACCTCCAGAGGTCCCTTCCAACTTCAACCCTTCTGTGATTCACTAAGAGACAATGGTTTTAAATTTAAGGAAAAGCTTCAGGCTACTGGAACTAGCTAACAAATGAAAGAAGAAATTTTCCCATGGAAATGTATCCAGTATAGGCCATAATTGTAACAATAAACTCAAGCTTATGAGTTCAGTTTCAAAATCAGTTAAATCTTGTTGTGGAAAAATTTTCCTTGCTCACGTAAAGTAAAATCTAAAAAACATATTTATACCAAAAGAACAGAACTTGGCAATCCAGAAAAAAACTTTAGCTGAGAGAGTTTGAAAAGAAAACTCTGGAAAAACAGAAATGTTAGGGAGAGACAGTGGGGAAAAAAAGGATGCCTGATAACCCCTCTGCTTGCACTGTGGTGAAATCTTGGATCCTCAGACCAGGAGCTTTGGTTCAGGTAAGCAGCACTCATAAAGCAGTGTTGAATACCATTACGGTGCAGATAATGCACTGAAAGCAACATCACTCTTTGCTTTCCTACCCACCTCAAGTTTTAATTTCTTAATTGTCTGTGAGTGGCACTGCAGTGACAGGCGTGTCACATCAGAAACATGTCTGCAAGCTATAGAGTGTGGCCTGCTGTGCTAAATATTCAAATACTACAAGAAATAACAGCTGTCCTTCCTTAGGACAAGCTAATCTAAAGAATCTAATGAATGAGCCTAAGGAATCTGAATCAAAGTAGTAAGAAGTCCATGTATGTTATTGAGCTATGAGATCAACGGCCATGGATACAGTAGGAGCAGATGAAAGCTGGAACAGACTGCAAGTAATTGAGGATACTGAAAATCAGGCCAGCTGGGAGGAATTCTTTGTTGCTTTCTTCTTAAAAGGGACAAATCCAATTTCCATTAAAGATAAACATCGGTGGGAATTGGATGATACCAAACACATAAATGACTAAAAGGAAATGACCCACTAATATAAATGCTAAATCAGAAGAAAGACAGAAGCCACACAGTGTGTGCTATCCTGCCAGAACTAAAAAAATAAATATATGAAAGAGATTTAATTGAAGGGGAGAAACGGGTTAGAAGGAGGGAGGGCGGTTGGTGAAAGTGACCAGGAAATCCTGGAACCAGTGGTTCTTCCAGCAGCAGCGATCCAAGGCACAGCAACATGAAGACACCAAACCTAAGGAAGCGAGACTTCAGTACACCTGGAGAACTGGAAGGCAAAATCTCAGAAGACAGACAGCCAAGGGAAGTAGGAGCTGGATGTTCTTTGAACAGACCAATGTGTAGGGGATAAGCGTAACCTACCTCAGTGGCAGTGAAGAGTGGGAAATATAAGAAAAGACCATCTTAACGAAATCCTGAGTTCTTCAATGACTGGAAGCTCACAGAAAATATTTTTCAGAATTAATAAAATAAAGCACAGGCGTATAAGAAGAGAAATAGAAAAGCCAATGCATAAAATAAGATGTAGGAAGAAAGGGAAGGTTATAAAAAGCATTCTAGAAGTCCTTCGCCAAGGACTTGGGAAAGTACAAGGTTGGGAAAAAAGTTTTCTGCTACTCAGCAGAGGAGGAGTTACAGACAATGCAAAAAAAGAAGTTTAAGTGTTGATTGCCTCTTTTTGCTTCTATCAGCTAGGGTCAGACAGATACTGATACTAAACACCAGCATCAAGGCTAGTACCTCAGGTGCTTGGATGAGTTTAATATTTGCAAGTTAGTTGCATCTGGTGAGAGTCATTGCAGCGTATTCTGAGAATGCGCTGAAGCACGCTCAGAGCTATTAGCTCTGAGTCTATGAGAAATCATGACAGAAAGGGGAGATTTTGAAAGACTAGAAAAGGACAAACATGGAGTTTAGCTGTAGAAAGCACGGGACGAGGAAACCAAAAGATAATAGGACCACTATTCTGAGCTTCAATTCCTATAAAAATACCGGAGAAAAACATCAAACAGCCTATTTGTGAAGATGTAAAGGTAATAAAAAAGAAGTAGAAATCAACAGATCTGTCAAGGATATGTTGCCATGTTACACTATTATTATTATAAATTAATTACCTTCTACAGCTGGACATGTGGATGGGAAGAATAGATATTACTTGTCTTCAGAAGTTTAAAAAGGCTATTCCTACTGTCTCACAGTGTTTTCATAAGTAAACTGAAGAATCTTGTTGGAAGGGGGACCAAGCTTACTTAAGAAACCATAATCTGAGAAAAGGTATCAGTTATTTGTTGTACAATGGAAGGATGCATTGCACATACCATAGCTTAATTTTGAAAAAAAGACAAAAGCAGACCAACAAGAATGATTAAAGAAAATATAGCCCTTGAGAATAAAATGAAGGAGCAGGGCAGGGCTGTTTTGTCTAAGGAAGAAAAGACTGAGGGAAACGTGGGACACCTTCATGGCTGTAAAAGCTTAGGTGCCAGAAGAAAAGGGAATAAATTGTTCTTCTATAGAAGGAGGGCTTGCAGTGCAGTAGAAGAGCTCTAGCTTGGATGTTAGGGATTGCCAAGGAAGGTGCAGAATCATTCATGTTGCAGATTTAACAAAAACATTAGACAAATGACCCTCAGGTTTAGGCACAGGTGATTCTTTAATCAGGAAAGTCCACTACAGGCCTGTTTCCCAAAATCTTAAATTCTGCTTGGAAGCCGATGAATGAACATTTGTAGACAAATTTCGTAGACTCTACGGTAATTCAGTTTAAAATCCATATATAACTTTAGCCTAAAGCAGGTCAAACAACATCTCCATGCTTGACTGTCACTAATCGTGGAAAGAACTGGATTACAATTTAAATATAAAATTCACAGAAACTTTGAATATTTTTATTCACAGAGTTAATTTATGACTCTACATTCCTTATTTAGTCAGCCATATATCTATCAGATTTTCAGCTTTCAAAATGAAATGAAGTCTGGAAGTAAGAAAATACAGAGAAGGCACTGAAGTCTGAAATAAACACAGAGAGTCAAAACAATCTCGCAAGGGAGCTTTTTGCTGGGATGGCACTGTTTTTGCGTGTGCATGCATGTCACTATGTTTGCATATGTGTATGTGTGTATAAAAACAAATACACATTTCTGCGTGCATAAAATGACCAGATGGGAAAAACAACAGGCTATTAAATTGAATTAGTTTTTTACATAAATTATGTAGTGAAGTATTTATAATACCCCCACTTCTTGAATAATCAAAAATTGATCCATACTGAGGTCTCTACATTTGCCCTCTAGGACACCATGAACAACATCAGTTATCATTTATAAAGATTAACATTGATGAATGGTATGTTGAAGGAAAGTTTGAGTGGCCTACCAATACAAGGTTAGTTACACCAAGAACTGAAAGATGGGAAGCCCTAGTTGTAACTCTATTGGTCTATCTAAATTATCATAACTATTTTCCTTACAGGTACTGGAAGCTAAAGTTAGCTGTCTCTCAGAAAGGATATGAGATGCTAAAAGAACAAGGTGCTATGCTTTGTACATAAATTCACAGAATTAATACCTATACTAGAAGGGAACAATTTAAACAATCAACAAAAGGGAGTCGGTTTTGAAGTGAAGCAAGACCACCATTTTTCCGCCAGTGGAAAAACTGAGAAATAAGAGGTACTAAAGGATTCATTGTCAAAAGTGGTAAAGGAAGACAGACTACAATTAACCAAGATGGAATATGGCCAAGACAGGGGCCCAGCAAGCTCAAGTGGTCACAGCCACTAACTACCACTCCACTCCCCCGGGAGCCCCACCCAAGGCAAATTTTCGTCAGGGCCGAATGACCGGCACCGTTTCCTGTAGCAGCTGACGTCTCTCAGTCTAAGCACTGGTCCAGATCCATGCCGCTTTATACACGAGATCTGGTGAGATTGGAAGGTTACCGCTGCAAACCATTTTGAAGTGCTTATCAGGAAAATGCAAAATGACTAAATGCATATAACTTAGGGGGGAGCGGGGCTATTAATAGAGCCAACTGATAACAGAGATACGAAGACCATAAACCAAGTAGACAGAAGAATTGCTCTGAAGCCAAAGGAAAACATTTCTAAGAATGAGGGAGGGAATCCACCACAGAGACTCAAACTGAATAGTAAAAAAATCTGTCTCAACAACCAGATCTAAATTTTGGAAAAGAAACAGGCCTTTGCTTAAACAACTTAAATAAGATGGAACTGGCCACATGCTTCAAGGTACTAACCTGTAATGGTCACCAAAGAGGGAACAAACGACTGATGAATAGTCTCTATCCCCTAATACCTAATTCTCTGCAAAATTATTTTCATACTTGAAATCAATATGGTGAGGTCACTCTATGCCCTTTAATTGGCTATTGATCTTTATAAATACAATATTTGTGCTACACACCGAGTATTGCAGCGTAGCTACTGAAAGGACACCTAGTGGTAAGTAAACGAGTATGTCTAGAAACCGCTGGGGCTGTTGAAGGTGTGTAATTATAATTGCCACGGGAATTGCTGAACTGTTATGGGTTGAATCTGCAATGTCATATATGAACTTATGTGCCAAATAGCACTATTCACAGGGTGGCTTTTTTTTAAATGGTAGACAGCATTCTTACAAGCACTTTTAAAAACATGGAATTTAACCTTAACTTCCTTAAAACTCACAGAATAGGCTTTTAAACAAAAGATGCGCATGCCTCTGTATCATAGATTACAAATTTCAATGTCGTGAATCTCCACTGCATCAATTTTAGGAATATCGGATAGCTGAGCAGAACTCATTACAGATATGTTTTGCGTGATATTCAAGTCAAATTTCAGCCACCATTCCTCAGATCCTCTGTTGTGCCACTCTAAAATATCCGAAGCAATTCCTCCCTTCTTGTCTTTCTCTCCTATGAAGACAAACAGCCAAAGCATATAAGCTGTACACATTCAAGCTAATGGCACTCTTTTTTTTTTTTATGTCCACCCAACTTTATAGTCGCTTCTTGCCTGTGTTTATTCCACACCCCTTAATATGTACTAATGCCCTTGTGACCAGGAGATGCCCACAACAGAAAGCTGTATTCCAGATGGAGTCATGCTGGTCTCATGCAGAGAGGGATTATAACCTTCCTGTGTAGTGACATGCTGCCTCTGGGCAAACAGACCAAAATCCACACTTGGATTTCTTGTTTATGTCAACATATCATATTACAAGCATAGAACAATTTGCTGACCACTGTCCCTCTTCGATTATTGTTTTTATGTTCTCTTTTCCAGGTTTGTCTCTTCTATTGAACACAAGTTCCTTTGGGTTAATTTTCCCTGAGTGAATTAGTACGGATTTGCTAGGTCAGTTTTTCCAGATACATTTTATTTATCCAATTTTATAACATCCCTGTATGCCGCTGGCCTGTTCTCTGTCCTCACAGTGTTTATAACAGCTCACAACTTAGTACCATCCTTTGATTTAAAAAGCCACAAACAAGCCATTTCTGCTCTTCTTGTCCTCTTTCATCGCTACAAAGATCAAAACATTGGGATGGATAGTTTTTGTTTGCTTTTTTTAGGTGACTTCCTACCGAAGTTTTTGTTTTAAAAACACCAGATTCTGCCTTATTTCTCCACAACTACAAGGAAGTAGATCGTGATGTGCTGTGAAGCTGAGGCTGCAGCTCCTGCTCTTACCCAAAGGTTAGCACCCACTCCTCACCCAGCTCTGCTTCCCAGGCTCACCTCTCCTCCACTCCACCCTTCTGAAGCTCCAGCCTCCTCTCGTGTCTTAAAATGGCATGTAGTTTCCTTCCTTTACTATAAACAACGCTTTCTGTAACCGTAGTTTCATGATGTAAACATGTAAAAATAAGAATGAAGGGAACACAAACTATGTGTTCAGTTAGGTAATTTGGGGATTAAATTAAGTGAAATCTCTCAAAGCAAGGAACATTTCAGAGTGATGAAGTCTGGTTTTACTTGTTTTCCTTTTATCCCATCCCTTTAAAAAAAAAAGGAGACAATAGATCTTAGAAACTCTGGCAGAAGAGCGGTAAGGGCAGCTGAAGACAGCTTATTGCTTGTGAAGCCATGAGAAATACAAGTAAAGCTCAGAGGAAGGGGCTGTAAGACTCAGGTATGTGTTCGAAGGGAAAGAGAGGGACTCTGTAAGCTGCAGGATGCTGGAGGCCGGGCAACCAGCTGCCACAGTTGACATGGGAGGTTCCTGCTATCAGTAATGTCACCATCTGTAATCTGATGTCAGCTTGTAAAATGCCCTGCAGTACGCCAAAGCCTCGTCAAACTGGCATTTCTTTTACATTAAAATATATTTAAAAAACAAGAAACCAACCAACAGATATTATTACCCAGTCAAAACAAAAAAAAAAGAAAATAGGGCTCCCTTGTATACACTGTGCACAATAAAGAATAGTAACAGCAAAGAGTAGTAAAGAGTAGTAAAGGAAAAATAATGTCCATAAAAAGATACTTCTGTTTATCTCTGAGGTCCACCTATAAGTTTTGGTCAATTATACTCCTTCAAATAGGCTTTTTTTTTTCTTTTTTTTAAACATCTCTAGAGAGGATTTTCACTGTTAAATCCCTAATCCGGATTTTCCTCTTGTGAACCCTTCAGCAACAGAAGAAACTAAAAATGTCTGCAAGTTTGGAAGGATTCTTATTATGTACATCTGAACATGCACATTCGGCTTTCATTGTGCAGTGTGCCAGGCTACAAACACAAAGCGTAGCCTAGTACAGCTTTAGTCAACACTTTAACCTTTGGATCTCACTTAGCCTGAAAGAAAGGGATCTTTTCGGCCTTTCAAGCAAACCTATTTCCTCTTGGCATACAACAAACACAGGTAATACCGTGGTTGCTTGACTTTCACATCGTATTTAAACAGGCATTGTGAACGTGCACGATAATAGCTTCAAAAAGGGAGTTCAAAGTATCTACAGGTATTACATCTGCCTCAAGACTCTTTGCCGATTTAGGGATTTTACAGTCATGTAAAGCCTGCTGAGGAAGGGTGGGGGTTACCTAATTATTTGGTAAAAAACACATAAATGGCATAGGAGGAAATGCACAAAATTTCCAATGCAACATCCCATGCACAAAAGAAGTTCAATAATAGATTTTTTTTTTCTTCCTTTATCAATATAATACTACTTGTTATTTTTACTCAGGTTTAGTACAAAGCAGCAGTACATTAGAGGGAGACTTGTAATAGGATATTGATATCTTAAAGAGACCTACCTTGAAAGAAACTTTTGACTCGGAGATAGCTGACACTAAGGCGCAAGACAGAAAGTTTGTCCAGCTTCGATATGATGTCAGGTGGGAAAGGCAGGAGGCTGGCCAGATGGTCCAGTTCCGCGTTCAGACGGTCCCTGTGTCTCTTTGAAGGATTCGATTTTTCATTCCCAACTGCAGGCCTTCTGTGGTGGAGAACACATTTTCGATTACCTGTTTTACCTCCAGATAGTACAAGCAGAGACTGAGATGTTGTCTGCAATTAGTTGATAACAGATGCATTTAACCTAGCTTCTGTGAAAATCTTTGAAGGTTCTGTCCCGTGACAAAAAGAGATTTACCATTCCGCATTTGTCATAGTACAAAGACATGGACATTGGGCTCTCTTTTCATATCTGCCCAGTGAAAAACAGATGAAGAACTGGCATCTCTTACTTAGGAGCCTCTCACTTTAGGGGAATGGGTACTATCTTCATGTTCTTGTGAATACCAGGAAAAATTTCTCGTCTATGTTGTACAAATGAGGGTCAGAACAGCAGAGGAAAATTACCGTGAGTAATGCATGAACCATTCAATACCCACTGTACTCATTCAAAGCATCTTAGTTCCGTCCATTTAATGACTCAAAGTTAACCTGTGGGTCAGGAGATAATTAAGAACAGAGGCTGTCTTTAGACATGATTTTTAAAAATATGGGAAAAAAGGTGAAGAGACATTCTTTCCTCATGCTCAAAAACCCTGTGAACATTCTCACATTTATCTTCCAACATCAGTAATAACAAAGATAAGAATTTGGTTTGTCTCTTAAGAACACTGATATTCCTCCCAAAACATAAAGACTAATGTTACATGGATTTCTAAGCCAAGCACTCCTAGTCCATCCCCATTTCATGTCCCTCTCATGAAGCGGACAGGACCAGATACCTCAGAAAAGCTATTGTGAAAATGCGTTAAGATTAAAGACATCACAACTGAGGAAGCTCGATTTTGGGGTGTCTTCTTCTCACCAAACGTGTAAGATGCTGTTGTCAAGAGGGAGAAAAGGAAAAGCCGGTGCACTTGCGCATAGTCGTGGGAACCTGATTTCCAGCCCAACAGCGATGGGTGGTCAGTGCTGAAGCACAGACTTGTCAATTAAGCAACAAGACCTGAGTAGTAAGTTTGAGAAGGTGGTTATCTCCAGCAGACAGCCATTGCTGGACCCAGCAGCAGTCCAATGACTACGACACCAAAAGGATGTCTGACTTGTGGAGAGCAGTAATTTTGTGGGAATGTAGCCTATAGTTGAGTAGAGGCTAAAGAACATAAGCTTTTGCTAATTGCTTTTTACATCTGACAAACCGGCTGAAGCAAGGAAGCAATTTAGGACAGAAAAAAATTAATTCCAATAAGGAAAATTAGACTGATGAGTTCAAGGGGTAAAAATTGCCAAGGCTAACATGGAATATGAACAGAAATTGTTCAAACCTATTTACCACACAAAAATAGTGACTGTTCTGTGTCAGAGAGGTATGGTTTAAGGCAATTATGTGGACTGCATTTGTACTGAGCGTAAGGAACAGTTTTCTGGAGATTGTAGGGAACGGTGTAAAAACACTACAGGAGAAAGCTGAGGACAGAGTCTTCCTGAAAACTCAAGGAAATGATTCAGTAAGGGAGTGAATCCAAACAAACAGGGGTTTGATGTAAATGGTAATTAGGTGCCAAGTGGATGCGATTTAAAACAATGCAAGTTCCATGGAAAGGCTAGCTTAGCTATCCATAAACAGAAAAGGGCAGGCAGGGAAATTTTTCAATGAGCTGTTTTGAAGCAAATGGAAATTCTAGCCCTTATTTTGAGCTGCAAGTAGAAGGTGCGTGTTGTGTTTGTTTTAAAACAGGGATTCTCAAACTGTGTAAATCAGGTCTAAGCAGAGCCATAGCACTCACTCTCTGATACCTCTTTTAATCTGCTTTTCGTGCAACACGACTACAATAAAGTAGCACATGTAATTAAAACAATAAAACTGGCATTTCCTTCTTTGCATTGGTAAACCATCCAAATTCTGCTCTGCTAACAAGTACTTGTACCCGTACGAGATCCACCTCACTACTCCCTGTTCGGTAGGAACTGCTTGTGGGAGCTGGGGCAGAGACCAATTTCTGTTTCGGTGGTACGTAAGGCATTGAGCCATTTGTGCTTTCGTGATTCAGTGTGCCCATGACACACAGACCCGCCACTAGTGTAAACCAGTTTGGTGAGCTTGCAGAGGAATTTCCTGCAGCTTCAGCTCTGTCTGCTGTCCTCTGAGGGAGCCCTACCCTGTTAACGAAAAGTTCACTCTGAATCAAGTTTTTAAAGTATGCTGAAGTGTTAACCCAGCAGATGATCTGAACTGAGAAGAATCTAATCATCTATTATGACGGCAAGGTTTCGGCAAGAAGGGAAAGGGAGGAAGAGAGAGACCATGAGATGCAACAGATAGGCTGAGTGCAAAGTAACAGCAAGATGATTACCGTGAACGTGTTGACCAGAACCTGCAGCCACTGAGCTGCACTTGGGCATTGCATAGGCATCCTGGCAGAGCTGAGCTCCAGTGCCAGCTGTGCATGTGCAGATGCTCACCATCTCCTACGAGTGAAAAGGACTGAATGAGAAAAAACTGTTCGAGGGAAAGGGGGCCCTTTTCCACCTTCTAACTCTTCTGGGTCTTCATAGCAAGGGAAGGAGGAAGCAGAACTAATGGTCAAGAAGACACCAGACTGGCAGAGCAGATGAGAGGGAGGATAGTGTGATACCAAGTAAGAGGAACGGCTATGCCACAGAGGGCTTTAAAATGAGAACGAGGAAGCAGGAGAGAGCTGCACCTCCTGAGGTCTCTGTTTACCCTGGCACTGGTACGGTTCTGGCTGAAGTGGGCAGTTTGAAGCGGTTAGAGATACACTTAGAACTCAGGCAGCTGTAGCTTGCCTTTAAAGAGCTGTAAAACATTACAAGAAATGTTCTGTGGAGGCAGAGAGTTTTACAAGATGCCGGGGTTTGAGATGAAGAAGTGGCTGAAGCTCTCAAATGGTAACTGTCCTGAAGGACTGCCTTAGCATTTCTAGCATAAGTATTAATTTCAGCACGGTGGTTTTAATCTGAGGTTAAAAACAAGATCTCTTTAGTTTTCAGATGCTTGAATTACCAGTAAAATGTCAGATTTCCACAGGAAGCAAACACTTGGTAGAAAATATTTCCTTTAGTCAAAACTACAGTTCTCTGGCTGAAAAGCATATCTGATGGAAAATTTTCAATCAGTCTGAGCTCCAGGTGTTTAAACTGAGTCCATAAAAGCCAAAATTCTTTAGTGTAGACCACATCCAATGGGGCTTGTTTGGAAGCTCTCTGGGACAAAAGGAGAACAGCTAGGGTTTTTTTATTTATTTGCATGTCTAAAAGTAGAACTTTAACCCAATGTCTTGTCTGAAGAATGGCAACCTAATGAAAATAATATCCCCTAGTTCTGTGTAGAGAAGACGACCGAAATATATTGGCTCCTCCCAGTAAATCAAGTTTTCCACACATTCTTCCCCAGTCTTGTAAGTCTCTGCGTTCTCCTGTGGAGCTTCTTCATACATTTTCATCATTACTCTGTAAAGCTACCTCAGAATAGAATTTCTGTGCCTGAAAAAAACATGAGCGTAATGAGCAATATAATTCTGTGATATCCTGGATTAAAAGCCGGCTGCAGGATCACCACCTGGCTTGACAGCCTGATCACAAAAAGCTGACGGAGAGGCAGAGAGTTGGCCTCCTGGGATGCACTGAGTATGGGTAGATGTGAAAGTCCCAGCTGTTCTGCAGAGGGGAAGGCTGCACCTCTGTCCTTTAAATCCTGACCATCGAAAGGACTAATCCATGAATCCCTACAGAAAATCAAGTATCCTGCCCAGACTGGCACCTGAGCTCACTTATTCCTTTGCCAAGAGGAAGTTAAATTCTAGAGGCTATTAATGTTAAAAAGGGAGGAATCATCACTAGGACTGGCCAAAAAATTCCTATCAACTTTTTTTCCTGTGAAAAATTAGGTTTTTCAACTGAACAAATCCCCCTGCCTGCCCTTCCCAGAACAGGTGGCAGCATCTACCATGATTCGTTATCAGAATGACAGGGGAATAAGGCTGTGAAAGAAAACGTGCTATGCTATCAAACAAGAGAAAAAAACTGTAACAAAACCGGTATGACATGGATCAAAATCGTGGTTAAATATACTGTTCCATTAATAGGCTTTTTCTACCCTTCTAAATTCAAGATAAATGATTTGAGGCAGCATAACAGTAAGGATACCTCGGAGTCCTGAAATGTCAGTAAGATCTGCAGGACTGAAGGACATAGATCGTGAAAGGAGCTCTGTCAGCCAGTTGGTCTTGGGCATTCAGAGCCTCTTTAGATGAGAGTTAGGAAGTCCCCGAGTGAGGGAATGAGCACAGGAAAGGCTTACCAGAGACCAAGCCCACAAACAGATAAGGTTTGAGGAAGAGACCAGTGTTGCTAGCAACTGAGAAATCACCCTTAGCAAGCGATAAGTAACTAACCACAGAAAACAGAGGGCTGTCTCCAGTGTGGGAGCTCAGTATTCTAATAATCCAAATGATTCTCTTTGTTCTAAACAAAACCAAGTTTCTTAATCAGAATTGTCTATGTTCTGGCTGGATAAGCTCATGCTCAGGTACCTGTACTGCAATCTCATAGAAAACCTATTTTCAAGGTAGCATTACTTGCAACGGTTCCCAAGGTGAAAACTTGTGAGAATTTGCTTCTGATTTTGTTGAAGCCAGAACTTGAAAAAAAGCTAATGAGGACATTTCCGTCCTTTGTTAGCAGGTAGTTTTCTTCATTGCATTTATCTAGAAGTCATTTTTGAGAGAAGTTCTTCGAGTTGTCATTCATGCTGAAAACATGAAGCTTAATGTTTCTCAAAGCAACTGCAACTCTCCCTCCTTTCTCACAAACGTTATGATCCATAAACTGTTCTGCACAGAGGTAATTTCATGTACTGGAGTAGTTCCATACCTCATGCAGTTATAAAGTTAAATATCCACATCCATACTTGAACAGCAGTGCAGAAATGTTACATACGTTTTGGATTTAACACTCAAGTTTTGCAGGAAGAATTATTTTCTTATGTCATTTTCTTTGCCTTTGTCACCTATGATATATTTTACACTAAAATAAATATTTTTTTAAAGTGGGAACAAGTTCATGTGCAAATACTCTCCAAAATCCAAACAAAATCAACAGATTTCACTCAAACATTCAGAGAAACTCCCCTTTGAGTTTAGACCAATATATACAATTTTAAGCCAAGTGGGTTATTTTTAGAAGTTCTGAACAACTGAAAATAGGGAAATCTATTTTAGTTACCTTCTCATCCTTAAATTGTCTGTGAAGGCCACCAGTGCTAGTTCATAATTTTAACACAGTAAAAATGTGTGTTTCATAACCATATAATCAAGTGTAACACAGAAGATGTGGGATGATTACATTAAAAAGCTTCATTTCGGAGAGTCGTTTATGACATCTGGAAATCATTTTACATTTGAGTGATAGCAACGTTTTTTCCCTCCCATTTCAAGCATCTTGTAGTAACAGCTTCCCATTGCTTTTTTTTCTCTTTCTGCTTTGCCTTCACACATACAATTCCTCTCTCCCATTTTTCTTCTAATGAAAGTGATCCCATGGTAAATAGTGGTTCGAAAATGATGTGTTCTTTATGCAAAAAGTGAGTCACCAGCCTGCTTTTTCAGTTGGCTGAACTGACCCACTTTCCAGGCTCACACATGCTGGACGTAGCGATGCCCCAAGCAAGGCTAAGCCAAGGAAGGGGGAAGGGGGCAGCGCGATGCCAGCGCACTGGTGCCACTCCACACACAGCTTCTCAAATGGCTCCTTCAACAGGCGGCGGAGAACACAGAACCGTGGAGGTGGCAGCCACCCCTCCAAACCATTGTCCAGATGACATTTGGTCCACCAGTATCTTCTGCCCATGAAAAAGTGTTGTCCCTCTCCACTCCTCACACCACAACCGCCACTGGCCTCCTCCTGGGACACCTAGTGATGGGTAAGGATGGTTTGACCCATGCTCGGCACCCTTTCTGGAGCCAGTCTTAACCATGAAGAACCAACCTCCTGACCAGGGGCTTCTCGCTGGAGAGAAAAGTATTAGGCCTCTCCTGTGCCATGGGATGAAGGGACTCCTTCTTCTACCTCATTGCTAGCACATACGTTCGGAGGGAGATGCCTCCTGATGAATATGATACTTAACTGTTTCTGAATGGGTTTCCTCCTTTTCCTCCCAGCATATAGGCATTCCCCCGGAGGAATCATTGTTTTGATGCTGAAAAACAAAAGGAATAGGTTTCTTAGTTCAGAGGTTTCTGTGTTTCATACCACTGTACAAAATGACAGTACCGAGAAAGTTCAACCGAGGAAAATGTTTGTTCCTTGAGTGTGGCGTTCAACAACACTAAAAAGGCACAGTGGCATTAGTTAAGATAGAAGCTTAAGGCTTATTCCAATTTCCTACCTTAATATTATTAGAATATTGATGTTTATATTCAATTTTCATTTTTCCAAATTAAGCATACTATACATGGTATAAAAATGGGTATAAAATACATCCTGTTTACTCGATATCCAAAATTGATTTTTTTTCCTTCTAGGCTCATTTTTAAATTCAGCTAAACAAATAAGAACGAATAATACTACCCATCATCTTCTGCAGGAGGATTTCACAGCTTTTTAAATACACAGGAATATTGTCTTCCACTACTGACACCGTGATAAGTAGGATGCAATTATTCAAATCAGCATTTTTCCAGGTCTTCACATCCTCATTTTTAAAGACTGAAAGTATATCTGTCAACAGCTCAAGAAATGACACACAGTGTTGTGGTTAGCACTAGGATCCAACCAATGCAGTGCTGATGGAGGTGACAATTTTCAGACAAAACTTAATCATATTATTGCTCTGTTTGAGCCTTAGAGACATTGCAAGCTCTGAAACAAGTCCTTGCGTTCAGTCTGTTTAAATCTTCTGGTGATTAGCTGAATAGCAAAGTCTCTTGATTTTCTGTCTGAAGGAGTATTTTAGCCTTGCTGTGTGCTGTTCAACACACTGGGCACACGCTGCCTGAGAGGTTACTATATCTCAAGAGTATTTGGTGGTTTATGTAAGATGTAAAATTAAGAGGACCTTCTACGTCACGTCACTGAATCAAATCCCATGCTATTGAAGACACCTATATCATACAATGCAAATCATAAACTTACTGAACTTCATTTAAAAACTGTTTAGAGGAGCTTTGCTTTTCATTGAAAGACAGCTTTCTGATAACTAGAAACCTTTTGCTTTCCAGCTTAAATTTGTTCATGGTCATTTTATGCCCATTTGTTCTTCTGCCAACATTGTCTTTTGGTTTAAATAGCTCTTCCTCCTCCATTGTGTTTACTCATTGGTGTATTTTTAAATATCAGTCATATCTTCAGTCAGCCTTCATTTTTCTATTCTAGGACAACCCAAACTCATTTATTCACCTCTCATGTTACAAACTCTTTATTCTCCCCATCATCTTAGGAGCCTTTTCTATCTCATTTCAATCAATCTGTCTAAAACACAGATAAACATAGTCATGCACAGTATATTAAGTGAAATCTAAAAGTATTTCATACATGCATATATATATATACTTACATATTGACAAACCATTAATTCTTTATGGGAATTATCTCACTCGATAGTTGTGTGAGTGCATTTTTGGTTTTCATAACCATTATCAAATTCATGGCTCACAGTCATCCTGGGCTCACATGACATGCACAGTTCTCTGTCTTCATGTATTATTTGCAATAAATAAATGCACAGTTTATGGAGAAAATCTAAGTTTTAGTGCCAAAGTGCCCAGCCATCCCATTCATACAATTAATCTCCAGTTCATTTTTGTTACGTGAAAATTGTCTCCTCTTCAGTATTGATGGTGCAAACAACTAAGTTTATTGCTACGCTCCTGGTTTTGCATGAACTTTCTTAGTAAAAATATGATTGTCTCCAAACTGATAGTTGAATACCTCTGCTTGTTGTTTCCCTCCTGATCAGTCATTTTCCTTTCAGCATGTGCTGTTGACCCAGTTCCTTCCCCCAGCCCTTTCAGTCCTTTACTAGTCCTCAGCAGCACAGCATCCTTTGCTAAATTCAGATAGATTAGGTTGGCCATATTTCCCTGATCTGGAAAATCAGTTATTGTCTCAACAGAAAGCTATCCGATTACTTTTTCAAGATCATGTAAATCTACATTCCATTTTTATTCCATTACACAACTAACCACAGGCGTTAATGGTTCTTTCCTTGAGAATTCATTCTAAAATGATGCATAGTATAGACATCAGGCAAATAGGTCAGTAGTTGCCTTCTCTCAATTATAGCTGATGGCGGAAACACCAGTCATTCTCCAATTGGAGCAGTTTCAGGTATAGAGTTCATCAAGAAATAAACAAAACCATTTTTTTTTCACCATTACTGGGACAATTTCATGAGACATCAGATGGGTGAACTACCTGGCCAAAGTCTATGAGGGATAGTCTACAGTGCAATAAATACTGCTCTGGGTTAAGAAAGTTTGCTTATCCCACAGCCTTTGCTTAAATAAATGCTTCTTGCCGCCTTCAAAGACCTTGTTAGGTTAGGCTAGTCTCAAGCTCATTTTTTGCAACAGTCTGACAGTTTTTAAGATTTTATCTACCCGGGTGTGTTTTCTGCTCCAGTGGGAAGCTGAAAAGGTGTGAAAAAGCCAAAAGAATTGCTGCAGTTTCTTGTGAGACCTTACATGAAAAGGTATTTTCTTTATATTGTAATACTTTTGTGTTCTGAATCCTTCCCGTCCATAATATGAATCTGTGACTCATAGTCCATCTTTCATAACAGTATCACATGCTAGACTTCCCTTCTCTTGCCTTCATGAGCAAAATTACAAGGAGGAGAAAGACTTGGACAGCATAATTCAACTGAAAACTGAAAGTTAAGAGTTCATTCAATTTCACAAAAGGACCGCTTTGATTTAGAACCCATTCTGGTTCAGTTGATTAATATGTGACAGCAAATAGAAATAAATTAAAAGACCAGTATTTAAACAACTGAAAACCAGGAAATAAATAGCAAACAATATGAGCTAGAATTTATGAAGTGTAAAATTCTGGTTAAGAAAGATAAAGGCCCAAAGGAAAATTCACAAGTTGCAGCGCTAAAGAGAAAAGATTGTGTGCTTTTTTAGAAGAATATTGTGAACAAAAGAAGTCTAAAAAGTGTGTAGAGTGCTTATCAGATGGAGATGGCTGTGTGTTAGAACTGCATAAAAGGTAAGAGTGTTCAACAGACTTATTTCTAGTCTCTGAAAAGGAGAATCATGCACTTGCATCAAATAATACACCACGCGCTCTTCAGGCTTTCTACAGGAACTTTCTACAGAATTAGGACAAGGGGTTACCACAGCAACATGGTGTGAAACACTGCCTCAGCAACTGAACACCAACGTCCTAGATACGCGGACAGACGAGAGGTGCTTCTGCTACTACCACCAATGTCAATAGTGGCATGCAGATAAAATGAATTTGAGAATGAATGCACGGAGAAAAAAAAACAAGTCAGAAGGCTCATGGCTAGTGGTTCTAAAAATACGTCTGAAAACAGCACTTGAAGTTGTTGAGCTGCATAGAACCATAGACCAAGAAAACACTGCTTTTAAAAACCGGAGAAGAGCACATATTCGTGGTCCTGCCTGGATCGTGCCCTCTTCTGATCATCTGTGAGCTCTGCTCTCCACCGCTGGGACAGAAGAGCACATCTCCACCACGGCAGGTGGCCAGGGGCTCCTTCCCCTACCAGGCCCCCTGCCTCACATGTAAATGAGAACCGGGAAGCAGTTGGGAGGACGACACTCAGCTGCTCGGAACAATTGTACTCTTTCCTTTCTCTTTCTCTCTGTAACACTTGAAAGTCCTCACATGCTCTACCCCTGTTTGAGGAGGGGATGAGGATGAACCCAAGGCTGCAACCTTCCACCCCTCCAGCAGCAGGAGAGGGGACTTACAAGCTTGAGGAGCTTCAGGAGGAGGAGAGCTAGGACTGAAAGGAACAGAATTGCTGGGGAAGGGCAGATGTGGGCCATGATCATTCACTTTCTTATGTCAGATGCTTTTAATCACTGCTGACATTAAGTCGTAATGAATCTGAACACTGGGGAAATCCAAAGAACTGAAAGACAGCTGCTTTATGACAATCTTCAGAGAAAGGAAACATAATGATCCAGCTAACCACCGGATGGTGAGACTGACATCCATCTCAAGCAAAATACCAGAAAAGCTGATAAGATGAATGACATCACTTAGCAGAATTCTATGGAATATCATGCTCTTTGGAGTGAAACTTACTCATGGTGACGTTATCACCTCTAGCTGATAATGGAATTCACTTGTATTTGTAAATCATTTAATTTAGCAGCCCAACATTCTGATTTTTAAAAGACACAATGAAATATTAAAGTGCACAGTTTCCGGGAGTAAAGAATTGGTCAAGTGACAAATAAAAAAAAAAAGTAATCATAGGGGAATCACTGCTAAATAGAAAGGTCTTCATAGATTTTCCAAGCATCAATGTTCAAGACAAAGCCATTGGTGATAACATTTGAAAAGTTATAAAAATTCAGAAGAGTGGTAAATAATGCAGAAGATATAGTGAAATAGAGCAATCTGGAGTGTCCAGTAGGCTGTTTCTCGTTATCCACAATGCATCTTAATACAGCCAAATGCAAACATTCACATCTCAGAATATGGAATGGGGACTGCATCCTGAAATGCCAGCAATTCTTGAAAGGAATTAGGGATCAAAGTGAAAATTGAATACAATCCATACCCTGAGCTCCCAGGGAGGAGCTGCTGCAAAAGCAGCTAATGCAGTTGCTGACCTAAGTGAAGTGATTTTACCTCTGTTTACAAATATGATGAGACTGATGCTGGAACAGCGTGTACAGTTCCTACGTAAGTGCTTTTCAAAAAATGTTAGAAATTGGAAAGGGTGAGGAAAAAAGCTAAAAAAAGGGCTTGCGGGCTGAAGAAGCTGCCTTGTATAGGAAAAAGAATTAGGCAACTTGAGTAAAGTGAAGTACTTTCATGGGGAAGATACTGGTGCTGAATTATTTTGATCTGAAACACAGCAAGCACTGAGAAAGTGAAGCTGAAGCCAGATACATCCAAATAAGAAATAAGGCATTAATCTGTAACACTGAGAGTATTTAAACACTGAGGCAAGCTACAAATGATTTAATGGATCCTCCACCTCCTGCTGTCTTGAAATCCCTGTTAGGTGTCTTTCTGTAATGTGCACTTTACCCTAACAGAAGTTATGCTTAAATTAAATACAAGCAGTTGGGCTGAATGCAGGCATACTCAGAAAAAAAATAAAAAAATTTGGTAGCTTTGGTAGCTATAGGAGGTCAAATTACATTATCCAATGATCTCTCCTTTCATTAAATTTTATGAATCATTTCCTGCCCGAATGTGATCACATACCATGCATTCAATGCCTGAACTACATAAAAGGGCTGTGCAGACCACAGCTTCGGAGCAGCGCAGGTTTCGAAGAGGCAGCCTGGGAATAAGGAAGTTGTGTTCTCATCCCTGCTCCACCGCAGAACCACAGCGGAGCTTCACCAGCAGCTTCACCAGAAGCGCAAGAAGGGGACCGTGCTGGAGCACTGCTTGGCTCTTCACAGGATTATGTGTTGCTTCTACCTTGAGAGGCAGCAACTCTGGAAAAAGACTTCCACTCGTGACGGATGATCAACAGAATAGAAATCTACCTGCCTGCTGTCACAGAATCACAGAATCACAGAATGGTCGGGGTTGGAAGGGACCTCTGGAGATCATCTCGTCCAACCCCCCTGCCAGAGCAGGGTCACCTTAGAGCAGGTTGCACAGGAACGCGTCCAGGCGGGTTTTGAACGTCTCCAGAGATGGAGACTCCACCACCTCTCTGGGCAGCAAATTAATTGTGATTAGCATGTTTCTGCCAAATGCTTTGCTTCCGATGAACGGTCATGTTTTAGGAGAAAAGATGTTAACGGCTTTGGATATATTATCTTTACAAATAGCATGCAATACTGTGATGAGCTCAAGCAGCCCCGCTTCAAGAGAAAGTGGAGCAGAAAGTCACAAAAATGATGCAAGGCTGAGGAAACGAGCTCCGCAGTCAGAGTCCAGGAGTTCAAACTGTTTGGGTTATCATGAAGAACAGCAAGGGAGAACTTCCTCACAACAAGCAACTACATTATGTAAGAAACAAACATTTCGTGACAGAGATCAAGCTAATTCTAGCAAGATCCAATTTGCAGAATTTGAGGCTAATTAAATTCAAATTACGAATAAATGAGGATAACTATTAAAATAACTTCCCCAGGACTGTAGAGGACTCTCCATCACTGAGCATTTTTTAAATCTTAATCTTTTCTCAAGAAAACTATTAGACTTGTGTGGCGAAGAATTTGTTTAAGCATGTCTGATGGTTCATGTTATACATGTGATCGAAACAGGACCACAGTGGCTCTTTCTGGCTTTAAAATTTACTTTTCTGCCTCAATCTTCTCTCCAGTGAAAAAGGAAGACAGTTAATTCACGAACCTGAAGAGCTGTTGGAAATGTTAATTGACTAACAAAAAGCTATATAACGCTCGACTTACAGAGGGTGGTTCTGCAAGTACCAGGGATCACATATTGGGCTTACAGCACAGCCAAGGTTGTCTGACATGGCACATATAAAATCTCTTTTTAATTTCCTCTAAAGAAAATATGTACAAATTTGGCTATGTTTGGAGCTTCTGAAAAAAAAAAAATAAATCTCCAGTTTGCGTGTGCTCAGGAGACTTGTAGTCTGACAGTTATCTATAGTTTCTGCCTGAGCCGAGCACACGTCATCCCCTTCATTCCTCCCACAGGCATCTGCACTATACATATGCATCCCCATGTGCTTTACATGCCTCCCCTCGGAGCGGCAAAGGCAGAGCCAGACTTTCCCTCTCGCTGTTCCTCCCCATCCTGGTGTGCTCTCCCTCCTCCAGCCGCCCCAGCCCAGAAACAAGGGACTCCAAATATAAGGCACAGCAATGAGGAGCTGGCGGTGGGAAGGACTGGGAGGCAGACTGAGACGAGGCAGGGAGGGGACACAAGCTGACTGCTTGTAGTCCTGAGTCTCAGCATCCCTAAGACCTGCAGACAGACGTTGTGCTTCATAACACTCCAGAAAGGGACCACTGGGGAGCACTGCTTTTTAATTATAGAATCATAGAATCGTTTAGGCTGGAAAAGATGTTTAAGATCATCAAGTCCAACTGTTAACCTAGCACTGCCCAGTTACACTAAACCACATCTCTCAGCACCACATCTACACATCTTTTAAATACCTCCAGGGATGGTGACTTAATCACTTCCCTGGGCAGCCTGTTCCAATGCTTGACAACCCTTTCAGTGAAGAAATTTTTCCTAATATCCAGTCTAACCTCCACTCACGCAACTTGAGGCCATTCCCTCTTGTCCTATCACTTGTTACTTAGGAGAAGAGACTGACACCCATGTCTCTACAACCTCCTTTCAGGTAGTTGCAGAGAGCGATCAGGTCTCCCCTCAGCCTCCTTTTCTCCAGACTAAACAACCCCGGCTCCCTCAGCTGCTCCTCATAAGACTTGTGCTCCAGACCCCTCACCTGCTTCATTGCCCTTCTCTGGACACGCTCCAGCACCTCAATGTCTGTCTTGTAGTGAGAGACCCAAAACTGAACATTAGGACTTCAACATAACCACCCAAAATTTGGGATTTTCCCAGAAATTAGGTGGCCTGCACCTCCTTACTGCAGTCTCCCACCCAGGTCTCCCGCGGGCTCCTTTGCCATCACTGCCTACGTTACGGGAAGAAGCCTGAGCACGCGGAGCCAGACCCCCGCCCCACTCAGAGAGCCTGGGGAAGGATCTGGGGCTGTAGGAATGAGGACCGCGTGACGAGAGGCACGCTACTACGGTCAGTGACGTCAGAGGCATCAACTCTTGTTTTCTGGGAGCCTTGATCTGGTTTCTAAAAGTGAGGAGCATCCAGTGCCGCAGCTGAAGGCACCCAGAACTGTGCTCTGAATGAACGTTCACCAAAGGCTGCATCGTCCTGAGTGCCTGGCATTGAGTAAATGAGAATATGTCTTTCAGATTTGTCTCTACGAGTAAGTCCATATGTCTCAGCAGCATAATGAAGATTAATTCAGCAGTGGTTTTGATATACTTAGATATTATAGTCCCAATTACCACAAAAAAGTCTGTAACAGAATTAATAGTGCTGTGTTCAGAATGGGATTTGAACAGTGCATCATATGGAGCTGGGACCACAAGGTGAATGAGGATAATATAAACAAAATATGCAATTTCTATTTTTAGCATGAGATTAAGTTTAGTGCCTGTCCACATAGGTGAGGAATTCACATTTCATCTTTAACTCCCAGGTTTCCTAATTTGCAGGTGCTTGGCTTTGAAACATGGCAGCCCTTTTTGCTACAGGGTGGCTATGCAGCTACACTCTTCAGGAATCTTTAGCAGAACAATAATTTCAATCACTATTCTTCCTTCACAAACAAGTTCATTTGGGGACTAAATTATCTCATCAGCCTTCCTTTCTTTATTTGTTTATATAAGAAAGCCTGAAATTAAGTTCAAGGAAACTTTTCTTGAGCTTTGAGGATGTAAATAACTAACTTTTTAAAAAAGCTTAGATGCAGGAGGTTTTATTAAGTGATGTTTTAAAAATTAATCTGTGTTTAGAACTTCTAACATGTACACTGTGTCACTTCAGGAAGGATACAGACCATAGCATGTATAAAAACACACATTAAAAAAATCAGATTGGGTGTATATGTGGTACAATCCTTTATAGTTAGCAGAGTAGCATCTCTTTCTACCAGGCTTGACTTTGGTCCTCCATTGCCTTTGCCACAGACCGTGTGAGGAGAATACGAGGTTGCCACAGCAGCTGGATCACCCTTTCCATAGTAAGGTATGAGCAGTGATGAAAAGTTTTGCTACAGATGGGGCATTTAAGATATTGTCTGAACCAGATGGATTATTTGATGATTAACAAGACACTCAATCTTACATAGCAATCTTGCCCTCAGAAGGGATATTAGCGTAGCGTGTTTCACCTTTAAACTCTCAGGGACATCGTATCTTTGAGATCTCTGCCCCTCTCTTATGTTTGCTGGAACCTGACTTAACAAGTCAAAAGAAGTCACTTCTGGAGGCTGAAAGGCAGAGGCTGTGAAAGCATAACCATCATTTCCACAGCAAATTTGACTAAAATCACTACGATAGGTCAATGAAATATTTCTGCCATGAACGTGCAGTGTAGCAGGGCCCTAGTTCAGCTGCCTTCAAACTTTAGCTAGTTCAGGTTCTGGGAGCAGCTTTATGCTGGCAACACAGAGCTCACTACCAGATAACACCACAAGTATATTTATCAAGTGTACAGATAACTTTTTAGATAGGTTCTGCCCAGATTTAGCTCTGTGCTGTCATGATAAGGGTGCTAGAGCTAGTTAGTTCATCAAGTTTGTCTAGTTCATTAGTTTGCCTATTTCATTAGTTTGCCTACACTACTCAGCAACTGTAAGTGAGGGATAAATGCCCCTAGATAAAAGGAGAACAGCGTAACTTCGAATGGGTTGTGTCACTTTTTTTCACAACAAACACATGTCGTCCTGCATTGGCTGCTTTTTGGGTTGGTTTACTCTCATTCCCAACTCCCCTGCTGCACCACAAGGTGGTCCGTGGTCCAGCACCCATACACCACTCTGATGGGGTGAACTAGACATGTCGCTTTGAGTTGCAGAACTAGCCACAGGATGCAAATGCAACTATGAACTACGAAGCTATGCTGGTCCTCCAAACCCTCTTGTAAGTTCACCGGCATTCCTGGTGTTACTTTCCCAACCACCTATGTTTTAATACCCTGCTTATCATTTCATCAGATTTTGATTGTCTGGGGTTTGGTGTTCTCTTTGAAATAGTAGAAGAGCTATCTTTGGTAAGACTATCATTGTGCATCCACCAGGCCAAACTAGAAGTGTGGGGCAATTTTGGAGCAAACTCTAATAGCATGATGGGAAACCCTGAGTTACACAAAGGGAGGCTACAGACAGATTAGAGGATTGAACTGATGAGGCAGGAAGAGAGAAACACTAGGAACCATTTTTAGGAGTTTTCCACTGTAAAGCCAAAATGGTGCTAATTTAAATGGAATCTTTATTAGCAAAGGATTGCTTATGAAAATTAGGGAGACTCTCCACAGTAGCCAATAAACTTGTGAGTGGCCCAAGATCCAATTCCAAGTCCTTTGAAAAAGTCTGCCATACACTATAACTGTACCCTCAATTCTCTCTTCTTTTTCACAAAAGGCTTGTTAAAAAGTTTCTAGTTGCACTCCAGTGCAGAAAAGGAGTCAAAATATATGTCAGCTTATATATTTAGTATATATATAGTTTCATATATGTATATATTTCATATATATTTCATATATTTGTATATTTCTATATCACTGTCGACAGAGAGACAGTGTGGACAGAGAAAGAAGTGGCTATCTGTGGCTCAGAGACACAGCCTGTCCTCAGAGGAGCTGCTGGGACACCAGGAGAACACAGCACAGCATTTTCCCCAACAAAAGAAGCAAAAGAGGGCTGGATCTAAGGCCAACAAAATAGGGACTGACATCTTTATTATTATAAAAGTTATTATGAAATGTGTGTGTATAGGAGTAGGAGAGCAGGGAGAAGAATTACTTGCAAACCCAGATGCAACATCAGCTTGTTGGGAAGATGCAATGCCATTCTTCTCCTGCCTTTGCTCTTCTGTGTTCCTCTTTCCTGGTCGTTCAATGGAACCAAAGGAGCGGCAGAGGATGAAATGCCAAGTGCCCCATAACAAAGGTTCAGCAGAGCTCAGGTATCTGAAGATCCATGGAAAAAAGCAAAACCTTTCAGGGAAAAAAGGTGGTGTTTTTCTCAAAGCTGGAGGTGGAAAATGGGAACGCAGAGAAAAATTGAAATGAAAGATGAAATATTTTCTCCTAGAAATGAGTGAGTTATGTTGGCTTGATGCTTAAATTGACATTGTTATTATTGTTATTGCTGCAATTCAGTCTTTTAAAATGTTTTTGCTAACAGTCTAGGAAACACTGCAGCATTGAAAGCAGCAGGTCACAGTTTAGAAATGCACACCGAGAGCCAGGCTGGCATGTGAGTTGTCAAGATTTTGCTCAGTTCTTGCAAGTCTTTGGTTTAGTGAAGGGCATGAAAATCAGAATGAAGACTCAAACGATCCTGTTCTTTCAGATACAGAATCTGAAGACAAAAGTAAAAATGAAAACTGATGTAGCTATTATTTTTGAGATTATAAAAGTAGCTAAACAAGTTATACTGGTTGAAAGGCTGCCCAGTTTTGTCTGCTACGCTGACAAGGCACTACTCCAGCACCTTGGTTTGGATACATACTCAAATTTACTGCAGGTCCTTAACTATGGATGTATAAGTATACGATTTCCTCTCCCAGAACATAAATTTCTCATTTACAAGCAGTATAACGTATCTATTCCCATTCTGCTTCTGAGATCCATGGGCATATCTAACTTTTTTTTGCTCATTATGTGACAATTTTTGGCACTTTCTATTGTAAATACTTTTACTGCTTTAGAGATACGTCTCCAGAGGAAAAAATACGTTTGAATACATTTGCAAGTTGTCTGCAGTACAACTGTGTCTTCTAATACTATTTATATCTGTTACTACCCTAAAGTAATCAATATATACAAATTTATCCTCATTAATATCCCCACCAGTAGTATTTTCTATGCGCTCACTAAATTTTTCATCATATATTTTTAGACTTTTAAAAAATAATTAAATTTAATTTTCATAAACAAGTAACGACTCCAAGTGTTTCACTGTATATAATTAGGGTAAGAGGTGGGGGGAAATTTGAACTCTTGCTTTCAAAACCCCGAGAATTTGTTTTTAGTCTCTAAGATAAAAAGGCAAACGTTTTGTGGATACATCCTACCACAATATAATTTGTCATAAAGCATTTGCTACCATCCAAAACCACCTGACGCTAAGAAAGCAGCTAGTTTAACGTTTACTAATTCTCATCCACTCCTGAAAAGTAATTAACAGGAATTTTTCATAAAAAGAAAATTTTAGGGAATCTCCCCGACTGCAGAGTAGGGGAGAGCTATTTTATCTGCTTTCACAGCACGCCTTCCCTCTCTGGTCCCTGAACACCCATCTATCCCAAGACAGAAAGATTTTGTTAATCATTATATCTTTGCAAACGGGGCTGTAAGAACCCTCAAGAGATCATACAGAACATCCCTCCCTGTTTCATACAGAAGCAGCTGTACCAAAACCATTCAGAGGTTTCAGATCGGAGAAATGGCTTGTGAGCATGAAAGCCTTGTCTGGTTTTTCTAGCAAAATCAATTGATGTAATAAAAAAGCGCCACATCTTTCTAGTCTTTTCCAGTCTTACACGCTTAGGCCATCATAGCTGTAACAACACAGCTGTTAAACCATTCCCAAAAGCTGCTGATACTGAAGAAGTACAGTTTCTACGAGTACCCCAGAGATTTCATTCCAGCACTTAACTGTTACTAAAATCTCAAAATGTTTCCTATTCATCTTAACCTAAATTTTCCTTACTATAATGTAAGATCGTCATTTCTTGCCCTAGCTGACATGAACTTAAAACAACAGTTTAAGTTCAACTAATTTTGCAGCTAACCCTGTATTTCTAAAGATTTTTAACTTTTTTTCCCTTTACTCTTCCCATCCCTAGACCAAACAATTACTTTAGCCTTTTCTTGTAAGTGATGTTTTCTAGGTATTATCTGATCATTCCTGTTGCTCTCCTCTGGACGCTTAATTTGGTCTGTATTTTTCCTCAAGTACCCTGCTCCCAAATAAGTGCAATACTCCAGTTAAAGACCTACCTGGGCTGAGTAGGGTGAAAAGATTATTCATATCTCTTAGAAAATACACTCCTATCTCTACACCCCATTTTTCCATTTACCATTTTCACAACAGTGCGATGCTACTGACTCATGTTTAATTTGTGATCCACCAAATTTCCACATCCTTTTCTCCTTAGCTTGCGTTGCCTAGCCAGCCTTTCCCCATGCTGCATTTGAATACGTGATTATTCCTGAACCAAGATAAACTTTTGCACAAAACCTTACAGACTCGTGTCCTTCTTGGTTTTCTGGAGGTTGTGACTGTCAAAAACCACTCTGAATTTGATTCTCGTCTTCCAGGGTGCCTGAAGCCGTTTCAGCTTGGTGACATCTGCAGGCTGAACGCCCACATGCTCTGACCCATCATTCGAGAAATTCATGAAATAGGGAACCGCTCTGACAGACCCCTGTGGAGTCCCAACCTGAACGATAGTCTTCTCAATATACCACTCCAAAATCTCTAGGGCCTATGTTCTTTGCCCACAGAACAACCTCAGCAAATTTTGCTTCTCTAGAAATGGCATGAAACAGGAAGAAAACACCGTGTTTGTGGAAGGATTCCTCATTTGAGGATGAGGAGGGGAAGACTCAAGCAAGACAAATGCACTAGGAGTTCTCAGACATCAGAAGAACACATTTTGGAGAGGGAAATCCCTGTGAAAGACAACGAGGCCTAGAAGAGCCCGCTTTCCAAACGATACTGCCCTGACTGCGAGGTGAGAGCTTAATAGTTGGAGTATCAGCAGAAGAAAAAGTTTGAGAGGATACTCAGCATCATGACTCCCAGGGATCCGTGTCCTACCAAATGTAGGAAAGAGCTGCCGGGAAAGCAAGACAATGACCCCAAAACTGCCACGTATTCAACTTCACTCTGTCTCAGCTCCAGCATTACAGAAGAGGGTGAAATCCAACAATGGTCGATTTTTACAGTCCTAAAGAGTCACAAAATTTGATTTTACATTAGCACATGTTTTCAGCAAGCTCAACCTACTGAAATGACCGCCATTTAGCATCAATACAAATGAAGTTTAAGAGTAAGGAATAAATATTTAATATATTTAATGCCATGCGCGGATATTGCTGTTGAATACAGAGCAATACCTCTGGCGCACTGGGCACCACTGCAATCACAGGACAGGTTGAATAAATGATTGCAAACAACATGTTTTGCAGCCCCAGCTTAATAGACCACATCATGGAAATTGTTTATTCATTGTCTGCAGATGCAGCCTTGATTCGGAACCGTAGACGCTATGGTCCAGCCCAAAGCAATCTCATCATCCAACAAATATGATGATATACATGCTAAATGCTTCGCTCATATACACTCCTATTAAAGGTATTCCCCTGCCAGAGGCTGCTAAGCGCTGCCGTCTTGCACGATTTTACACCACCATCCTGCACTGGCCCTGCTGATGCATACCAGAAGGCACCTCTCAGAGGGAAAGGGTAAGATCCAGAATAAGGTTTTCAAAACAAAAGGAAAAGAGATACACTGGGTTTCTTGCAACTGGAGCTGCATCACTGTGTGCCTGAGGATTGCACTTGAGTGAGCAGATCCTACTTTGTCTACACTGGAAAGGTTGTATTGCACACCGGCACTAGGGACCTCGGGGGTTCATAAGTATTTGGGGTGCATTTAGTTGGCATTATGTCGGCATCATTTTGTCCACCTCACCTGTGCAATCCTGCAAGTCCATCCATTCAAGTTCTGCAGTTGCCCATGTCATATTTGTTATGTTGACAACAGGACAAGGCAGCCACCACTGCTACAGTAACCTCAAAGATCACGACTCTGAAGGTAAGGCGAACTATATCCAAAATGACTGCCAACAGCTCTGTGGGAGCTCTGGACCAACAGAGACATACTCCTAAAGGATTTCCATTTCAGGATGTTCAGCTGGTCCCTGACTCTGGGTCAAATTCCTTGCAAAGCACCTTGAAATTTTCATTCTTCGTACAGATGCAGGAGTCTGCATTACGGTCATCTTCCTCTTAAAAAAAGCATCCCCCTGGCACACTTAAGGCTGCATATTTGCTCTGGTGTCCACCTTCTTTGCTTTGACCTCTAAATGTTTGTAGAAATCCTGGTCTGCGTTTCCTGGTAGCAATTTGCATAAAGGGACAACAAAGAAACTGCTTCTCCCGAAGCAGCAGCTCTTGCTACTGCTAGACAATTTATTTTTATATATATATATATATGTATATATATGTATATATAAGTATATACTGCTGACATATAACTGACCTTCTCGTACCAGCTGGTAACTGACAGGAAATTAATTTCTGGGCGAAGACAATTTTTCACTTTTAACACCTTGTTGCAGCCGTGCCCCGTTCTGAGCTAATCGATGAGCGCTGCGCTGCTGCAAGGTCCTCCTGTCCTGCTTGCCACGGCTGTCTGGTGACGGCGACCACCGCCAGCCAGCTGTGACAAACAGGGCGGCTAGGCAACAACGGTGTGGGAACATTGCCATTGACAAACGTCCCGTCGCTTACCTCACGGTCGAACCAATGACGTCTTTGCTGTGCCCGTGGCAGGGAAGCAGGCAGGTTCCTCTCCAGGTAACCCCATTCGAGCGGGAGCAGCCAGAGTCGAGCGAAATGGCACTTGTGCCGTTGAGGCAGATCGCGTTAGCAGTTGATGAATTGTGGTTATCTGAGCTATAGCTTATTCCTCATGGGTAAGCCAACTCAAATTGAAAACATCACCACTCTTCAGCAACGAGTTTGTGTGTGTGTGTGGACATGAATCAAATTAGAAGCAACGTCTGAGTTAGGACTCCAGTTATTCCATAGTGAAGACAAGCCCGTGTTATCCAAATTCACCCCCTTCCCGGGACTCAACTTTATTGGTTATTCAAACATTACTGTGAAAAAAAAAAACCAACCCTGGCTGACACTTCCTACCCAAACTTGGCAATTCCTTAAATTTTCCTCCAAAATCTGCTTTGTCCTAGCTGTCTCTGGGCACAAAGAGACACTCCCACATCCTTTACATTCCAGTTGGGGCTAATTGAACTCACATGTCAGCATGAGTCAGCAGTAATTACCAGGAATATTAAGGAAAGATTTGGCACCGGACCTTGGTTATTCAACAGGAGAGCCCCCATGTTTAACAGGGTCTCACGTTAGATTGAACTCCTTAAAAACACAACGGCAAAAGCTGTACCAAGTTCTCAGTTTAGTTCAACTACGTATCGGCAGTTCCCAATACTGAAAGTGTCTTTACTGTCTTTTCAGATGTACCTACAGAAAGGCAAATCTGATGGAAAAATCATTTCTGACTACTAAATCCTCCACAGTAGAGTTAAAATCTGTTTATACGCTGAAGCCGATGAATCAATATTAGACCGGCTGGCTGGTTTTCATAAGCATCCCCACTGCAAACAGGGCCTAGTGCTGCATTTCCTCCATACGATTCCTGGGCAGAAATCCGAATCGATGGGAAGTTAAGGTAATAACCAGCCTCCCCCTCCCATGGCTCACTTGGAATAAAAATCCTGAAACCACAACCACCCGGCGTTTCCACATACGAGTGCTGGTTCCCTGCCGCTCTTTGCCGAAACAGTCCCCCTCAGCACACCTTCACCCTACGGGGCTGTGGAGCCCTGGGCTTCCAGAGCTGAAGACTGGAGGTTTTTACACCACGCTAGGCCAGGGCAGCCCCTAGAAACCCAATCCTCTCCTCGAGACCAGAGAACACCCAAATACACTTTTACAGTCACCTACTGAAAAAAAATAAAATAAAATAAAGGTTGTCACAAACATATCTACTTGTGCAGAGACGGGGTGGATGCGGCAGTGAAAAGCGAGGACTGTCTCAGCCTGTGCTCAGGCAGGGGGTGCCGGCAGGAGCAGCGGCGTTAAAGTTACTATCCAAACCTTCACTGGTAACTCTTTCTGGTTCTTAACATCTACGGTATTAGGCGTTTTGTTTTTCAAGGAAATAAATTCTTGCTCTTGGTTGCAAATTAACCGAGTGTCTTGCCAGTGAATTTGATCTTGTCAGTCATTAAGTCTCTCGCTTAAATGCAACGATTTAGTCTTAGCCCTGGATAATAACACTCTCTACGGTTCATAAAGGAGAGCTGTTTTATTTTATCTACTGCAAACATATGTGCATCAACATTCTTCTCAACAGACCACTTCTGAGCCCAACCAGATCAGTCAGTTTTATTTAAATCCAGTCCCGGTTGTCTTTTTGAAACTTCCAACTACCAAACAACGTCAAGCATATTCTTGGGTTTTTCTGGTGGTTTTTGTTTTTGGTTTTTGTGGGGTTTTTTTTGGTCTTAATAGTCTATCTCCTAGAAACTCACTAAATGACGCACAAACATTGTTTGTGCCCGTCTTCAGAAAAAAAAAAAAAGGTTTTTTACGTGATATAACTTGGTTTTATGCTACTTGCATTATTCTTTAATAAAGACAGAAAACTACAGCTTCACCCGAAAACGCACAAAATTCTTGTTTACTAAACAAAGTAACGCAAAGTCAGAAAAAGCACCAGAGCCCGTACACACGCTTCGCCCTTCCCGCACTGACTTTTTTCCCCCTTTTGGTATGTCAAAGTGAAAGACAACAAGAATTTCTAGCTCTGAAGTTACAAACCGCTGAAAATGAAGATTTTCAGGGGACATCCCGACTGACCCCAAAGCATATCCACCCTCTCCTATGCCAAGCGAGCGCGATTTGGGCTTGAAAGAGGCGACGTGAAACTTTATTTCGCTTGCTTTCCAACCCCCAAGGTCTCTCCAGGCATCAGTGGGAAGGATGGCTGGAGCCAGATGTGGCCAAGGTGCCATGGCAGAGCCCTCTGCCACCCCCACCATGCCCCCCTACCCCGGTTTCAGCTCTCGGGACGGCGGGGCAGCCCCCCGGGCATCCCCCGGGGCAGCCGCCACCTCCCGGGGCTTTCGCCCGGCAGCTGCGGACCATCACCGGCGCTCGGGTGGAAGAA